>VNKC01004502.1:0-11064 GCA_008042775.1 Drosophila pectinifera | reverse complement strand
TATATAGAATATTATATTAACAAAAATATTATATATAATAAAATAAAAAAAAATATTATATAGAATAGTATATATTAATACTAATAAAATATTACATATAATATTATATACAAAAATATAATATAAAAAAGGAAATATTATATAAAAAAGAACATATATAAAAAAATAATATTTATATAATAAAATAAATACTATATACAAAAAAAATATTTTATAAAAAAGAATATCTTTATAAGAAATAAAATATAAACAAAAGTAATATATAAAAAATAAACAACCGACTATGAGATACCCGGTTTACCAAGTTTTATGCCTTGCTTTATAATTATACTCTTATTTTTATAAGAACTTCAATTTTCATGGCGGAATGCTGAAGAATAAAATGTTGCTAGTCAAATGTTGCCATGTTATTGTTTAGCAACACCGATTGTGGCTTTATACTTTATTTTCTAATAACTCTCATATTTATGAGGCAATTCTACCCAGATTTTCTAAAACCCCCCTGTAAAACTCTATTTATTTTATATCTATACAATTTCTTCTTGGTATTCCTTCTAATAATATTCTAGAGAGTAATAACAAAGTGTTTTGATATCCAAAAGGGAGACATACTCCATTAAATGCAAATTTGTTGTAATATTTTCATTAGACTAATTAGTAAAACTGCCAAACTGGGTTTCTAAATCATAAAATTCAATAGAAAACCTTTATAAATGAATTTTTGAAAACTCTCTTTGGCATACGAGTAACTTTTTGTGAGATAAGAAATAAATCCATTTACATTTGTTACCATAACCATTACCAGCATTGCCTCAACCTGAACCCTTGGCTGGGCTCATTGAAATTCATGTGCGAGCATCGTTTATCTTTTGATTAGTTTCCCCAGGGTATCGCCGCGGTCTACCCACTCTAGCTCTAGCTCCAGCTCCTGCTCCGGCTCCTGCTCCTCCTATTTATGTTCGAATAATCTACATTTGCATAAGCATTCGCCTTGGCATCAATTCTGGCATCGCTTACACTTGGCAAACACCATCATCATCATCATCCTCGTGGTGACAGAGCCACGAGTGACATAAAGCACGGCTGTATATATATGTGTATATATCCATCCAAAAAGGACACCATCCCCCGAGCCTGGCTGCACTTTTGATGCTGCTGGAAAGTATGCTACGCCCACCACTTCCACTTCCCAGGGAACTTCAAAAGCCAGCCCTTGGCAATTTTCAATTAAAAACGCCTACAAAACGCGCTACAGAATTTCTGCTGTTTTTGTTTCCCTCTTTGTTTGGCCTGCGGGTGAAAAGCCAGCTCTCCTGCTCCTGCTTGGGTTTCCTGGTTTCTGGAAAATTTTCCAGCTAGGCCGTGGGCTTTAAACTTGGCTAGCAGCCGGCAGCTCTGCCGACAAAACAATTCTAGAGAATTTCCCGACACGGAATTGCACTCACTCGCTGGCGGAGATTACAGGCAGTAAGGCCCCAGGCAATGTGTCAAGTTCTGGGGAGGAGACTACCAAACTTGGTCAAGGAGGAGGAGCAGCTCCAGCTCCTTGGGCAACCTTTAAACATATATCTCCAAGTTAATATTGCTGTGATAACTATTTAATATATATTTCTTACATTTACAGTCACGCACATCGCTGGTGTCCAGCTCCGAGGGGGGGATCCTGGCCGAGGGCGAGACCTCCAGCGAGGATGGCGAGGAGGAGGAGCCCGTGGAGGCAGAGGACGAGGACGAGGGCGGCGAGAGCAGCCGCGATGATTCCAGCGACAACTCACCGCCCTGCGATCTGGGCCTCATGGAGCGCCTGCTGCTCACCCATCCGATGTGGTTCCTGCCCGGCATCCAGCGTTCCGGGGCCGTGCATCTGCTCCAGGGCAAGGAGGAGGGGGTGAGTGCGATAATTATTAATTTATTGATTTAGCTTAATGAGACAATTTGGTAAATCAGCAAACACACATGTGACCGCACAAATTTGCACAACAATAAAGGCGAAAAAAAAGAGACACATTCGCTGTCGCATTTACATATACAAATTGCAATCAATTAACAGAGGCAGAGGTCCAGGCATGTCCTGCCAGGTCCTGCGTATCCACACAGACACCCAGGCAGGGCAGGGCAGGGCAGGGGAAGATTCATTAATATTACGACAGGACAACAATGGCAAGCCCTTTTAATTGTAAATGTATAAAGATAAACAAAGAAATGTAGCCAGGACCAGGACCAGGACTAGAATCAGGACTCTGCTCCTGCTGCTGCGTTTGCAAATTCATTGAAATTTATCTGACTCGAGCAGCAAATGGCAGACAATGCTGGCCAGAGGAGTAGTCCATCCTGGCACCAGGAGGAGGAGCAGGACCAGGAGCAGGAGCAGCGGCATATCTAGCATGAGAAACGAGCGCCCATTCACAAAAGGCGACAAGAGACAAAAGCCAAGCCCCAGTAATGGTCAGCCAGGCAGCCAGGATTGAAAAAACCCAGAGCAGGAGCCGGAATCTGCACTGAAAGAACACCCAGAAGGACTCCCTCTAATTTCAAATATATATATTCCCCGGAAAGTGGTATATATTCCCCTGCAAAGCTCAGTGCTCAGTGCTGTCTGGCCAGGAGTGGGCTGACCATTTTGCGATTCAAAGCTCTTTGCATAGACAATTGAAATTACGGGCAACGGTTGCCACCGGCAGATAGGACAGGTAATGCCTGAATGGCCAAAGGACGAGGTCCTAGAACCGCGTGGAATGTCCAACAAATTGTACAGATTCAATAAGGCAGGGTCCCCGACTTCAAGGCAGCAATTATCACGTGGGGGAAACTCATTAAGGCATCCTGTGATTTATTTTTTCCACTAACCAGAGCCTGCCAGCTTTTGTTCAATATTATTTGGGGTAGAAGCCATGAGAAAGGGGACATTTTTTGCAATTACCAACTTTAGGCGAACTTTGTGGCTAAAAGGAACTTTATTGAAGCGGGTAGGAAGGCTAGCTAAAAAGTTGTTGAATAAATGTTTAAATAGGAATAAAGTGCATATATTAAAGAGCATTCATCTGGCGACCTGCCTGGAAAATGGGAAATGGCACGCACTCTCCTTATTTGAATGGAAATCTCCTTTCTCTTGGCTTCTTTTCTTTATTTCCCTTTTTTTTTCTGCTGTCTCTGCCAGCTCTGCAATTTTCAATTGTCGAACGCGCCTTAACAATGGCTCATTGATTGCAACGGGCCGACTTCCGACTGCCGACTGCAACCCCAGCTGCTTCTCTGCACTGGAAAAAAAATAAAAATATAAATATATATAAATAAAAATATAAATATATGAAATATGACATATAAAACAGGCCAGTTTTAAAAGAAACTATGACTATGAATCTAGATTCAATGACAAAAACTTTGATTTTGAACTCCTTCCTTTCTAGATATTTCTAAAAAAGACTTTCAACTTCTGTCAGTTTATTTAATTTAATTTTCTACTAAAATATATTATTTATAGCTTTATTTTAAATGAATATCAGTCACCTAATTTATTCCCAGTGCCTTTGAAATTTGTGCGGGAGGCGCAGCAACTTTTTCGCCAACTTTTGCATTTTGCCGCTTGCTCTTGCTCTTGCTCCTCGGAAACTGTCTGCTGGATGTCCTGTCCCGCCTCTCGGCAGGATTCTCCTCCATTCAGTGCTAATTGCAGGCAACAACAGGAGCAGGCAGGCAGGGGCTTCAATTATACGGCAAACGCTTCGGAAAGCTCATTAAATCCCCCATTAGAATGCAGGACACCGACTCCCGCGCTTTTGTTTATGCGTTTAATATATATATAAAAAAAGGGGGAGAAAAAAAGAGGAAAGCAAAGCCAAGCATTTAATTGAAATTGAAGTAGTCCTGCAGCTCGATTCCTCGATTTGTGTGTAAATGTTTGTAATTAAAAATCAATCAATACGCTGCAACCGGACCGCCCTTTGTGGCGTCACATGTGGCGATCCATTTGCCTGCCTGGTATTTTAATTACTCGCCGTGGCCAGTCCCCTCCTGGAGCTTAACAGAGCCTTTTCCTAGCCCTGTTTGCACACCGGATCCCTCTTGATTTTTTTTCCTGCCTCCTCCTGGCATCCTGGCATCCGATTTCCCCCATCAATCATAAATGGGCGGGGCAGGCAGAGGAGTGGCGGTGGCCACATGTGCGTATGTCTCGCATTTCCCTTCACCGCCCACCGATTTGTGTGCGTATTTTTTGTGTATTTGTTATGCCGACCACAGAATGTAATTAGCAGCAAATGTCGATGGTTGATGGACCAACCGTTGGCCAGACCACGGCAGCGGGGGAGGAGGAGCAGGCGGAGCAGGGCGTCCAGGATGTGGTGGTGATTGGAGGCCAGAACCATTCGAGGAGCCGCGACATCATTAGCGCTCGCCACCTGGTCAGTGAGCGATGGTTCTTTAATGGATGTGTAGAGCTCTCAGATTGAGACTTCAGACTGTTGGGCCATCCCTATTTAGTATTTAGATTCTGCAGAACAGAAAGGAGTCTTAGGTGTATCTAGAAAATACCTAGAATTATAGGCAGAGATGTAATATTTAAGGGAATCTTATAGGGATTAATAATAAATCTCTAAATGAAAGACTAGAGTCAACATATTTCAGTGGACATCTCTCTAAATACTTCATAACCCCCTCTATGTAATAAATAAATATTTAGATCCTGCAAAACAGAAAGGAGTCTGTGGATATGTAGAAACTACTTGAAATTATAGCCAGAGATGTGATATTTAAGGAAATCTTATAGGGAATAATAAAAATCACTAAATAAAAGTAAACATGTTTCAGTGGAGATCTCTCTATATACGTCATAACCCCCTCAATATAATAAATACATATATTTAAATCCTGCAGAACAGAAAGGAGTCTAAGGATATCTAGAAAATACCTGAAATTATAGGCAGAGATGTGATATTTAAGGAAATCTTAAAGGGACTAATAATAAATTTCTAAATGAAAGACTAGAGTCAATATATTTCAGTGGGGATCTCTCTATATACTTCATAACCCCCTCTATGTAATCATTTGCTTGGGTAAATCATTTTTTTCTTTGAAAAGGCTCCAACTATTATTAATTTGTTTTAGTTTTGAAAATAATTCCCAATCAATAAACTATTTTATTTATAATTCCATAAGTTATGTATGCCATTCGAACACTCTCAATGGTTTATAGTCCTTATAATTTGTTAGTTGACTTTATTCAAATAATAATTTATAACAAAATTAAAATTGAAAATAATATAATATATACAAAATATAATTTAAATTAAAATATATGCTTCTGCTATGAAAATCCAGTAGTTTTTGTGTCCATTGTTCTTATTTGAATATTATAAACCTTATAAGCTGATCATTTTACCTTAAAAGGTTTATAATAATTATAATATTAGGGTTTATTATATTAATTAACCTTATAAACTGATCATTACCTTATAAGGTTTATAATATTTATAATATTAAGGTTTATTATATTAATTAACCTAACAAGCTGTTCAATAAACTATAAAGTTTATAGTATTCACAAATACCAATTCAAATTTCCACATAATAATGTTTTTTATGGAAACTTTAATGAATTATATTATACTGTATACTTGTATACTTGCATACTTTTTCTTGCTTTAGTTGTATATATAAATATTAATAATCCTGCTGAATCGCAGACATAAATGAATAGCCATATATTTTTCCGGCACAAAAACTAATCTTCCTTCGCCGACAGCTGACATCTCCCTTTGGCGATCTTAATTCGAATTCGCATTAATAATTCCGTCTGCATATATTGCAACGCCGGGCTTCCGGTTCCGGTTTCGATTCCGATTCCGATTCATTTATGCTTTCGCAGGAGTTTGATTGGGAAATCACACACGCACATCCTTTGATCCCTTTTTGGTCAAAGGGATCCTTTGTTTGTTCCGCTGTTTGGACGAGCTCTTGAACTATTTTTTGGCGGCCTTTTGGCAGCAGCTTGATTTATGAGTGCATGGCCAGGACTATGGCCATTCTGGCCAAAATGAACTTGTTAAGCTGCAGCTAAGGCCAATCCGCATTGACATGCTTAAATGGCCAAAAACGGAACAAGCAGTTAAATTGAATTTTTTCCCCCCGGATGCAGATGCGGCTGCGGCTTTTGGAATTTGGAATTCCTCCTCGGCAGCTGCTGCCTTGGCATGTGTTCCAATGTCATCCTTTTTATGTTTTTCCTTGCCAGCTTACATGGCAAAAAGTCAGACGAATAAAATAAAAAAAAAGACAGAACAGACAGTGGCCACATAGGCGCAGACAGTTTTTATTTATCACCCATGGCCATGAAAGTGGAGAGGTGGCCAGTATGGGATCGGGTGGCCAATGGCCATCAACAGCAGGCACAGGACTCGGACTCGGAGAGGAGTCAGTCAGTTAGCCAGCCAGCTGATGAGGCTGGCGATAAGGCCAGCAGACAGTTGCAGGATGGGTTCCAATCCTCTGGACGAGGACCACACTCCGTGTCCAGTTCAATTCGATTTCCCGCTCTATGGAGGGAGGAAAGTGTCCGAAAATGATATTAGCAACCACACACGACAAGCCAGGGTATCGGGGGGAACAGGAGTCGCAGGATGAGGTATTTATTGATGTGTTTATAGGGCCTTAAAGTCAACTAACTTTGGAATTTAACTTTAGTAATTAACTAAACCCTCAATTTCAACTAAAATATTCCGCTGATATGATATGTTTTTTTTTAATAATTACGTTTTCTATTATTATCTAAGGTTCAGTCAGTTATTGATGTGTTTATAGGGCCTTAAAGTCAATTAACTTTAGTATTTAGGAAATTAACTTAACCCCTTAATTTCAAATCAAATCAGGGGGAACAGGAGCCACAGGATGAGGTATTTATTGATGTGTTTATAGGGCCTTAAAGTCAACTAATTTTAGTATTTAGGTAATAAACTTAATCCTTAATTTATACTCAAATATTCCGCTGATATAATATGTTTCCTCTGCAATCTCCTCTTATATTTTAATAATTACTCTTCATATTATTGTTTACTCTCCAGTCAGTTATTGATGTGTTTATAGGGCCTTAAAGTCAACTAACTTTAAAATACTAAAGTAATTAACTTAACCCTCAATTTAAACTCAAATATGATGCTGATATAAGTTGTTTTCTATGCAAGTTCCTCTCATATTTTAATAATTATTATTATTTTCTGTCCAGTCAGTTATTAATGTGTTTATAGGGCCTTAAAGTCAACTAACTTTAGTATTTAAATAATTAACTTAACCCTCAAATTGAAATACTAAAATATTCCGCTGATATGATATGTTTCCTGAGCAAGTTCCTTCCATATTTTAATAACTACGCTTCCTATTATTATCTACTGTCCAGTCAGTTATTGATGTGTTTATAGGGCCTTAAAGTCAACTAACTTTAGTATTTAGGAAATTAACTTAACCCTCAATTTCAACTAAAATATCCCTCTGATATGATATGTTTCCTGAGCAACTTCCTCTCATATTTTAATAATTACGCTTCCTATTATTATTCACTGTCCAGTCAGTTTAAAATCAATGCCAAATAAATGTATTTAAATGACTTGCCACCTTATTTATGCTATTATTTAAGCTGTCACATTTATTAGCCCCTCTCTAGTACTATGTATTATGCGGCAACTGTCACAGAAATGTCGAGTACACTCGGTTCACGCAAATGTTTATGCCATAAGCGAGACGGCCCTTCACCGCCTGCCAAAGTGAAAACTTTTCTGACAGCCACCGCCGGCCCCTCCTCCGCCTTCTCCTCTTCCTATGGTGTGGCGTCGCACATGGCGTATGCGTGATTTTCGGGGTAGGAGCCCGGCAGCAAGTGCTCCTGACTGTGACTGCATTTTCGGCGGCAACGATGGCAACACATTGTGCTAATGAATTATTAACAAAAATTATAATTGAAAGCCGTTTGGCAAATGAGTTTAATGCACTCTGAGCGGCCAGCGAAATGGAGGGGAAATGAGGGAAAGCGAAGGGGAAAGTAGGAAAATAAAGGGAAATCGGCTTAAGGGTAGACGCCGACGCCGACTCTTGAACTGTAAAGTGAAAGCCGCTTACAGGGGCCATTGGCAGGTGTGTTAGACAGAAAAGAGGGCACAAGGGAGGGGAGGGACACAACGCATAAATAAGGTGGCGGAAAATGGGAGACAGCAAGGAGGGGGGGAACTCTGGCCCAGGAAAATTCAATTTTCTATGCAAATAAGGCAGGCAGCTTGACCAAGGGCGACTGAATTTATATTTCCTAGAAAATGAATACATAACAAACCTTTAAGGAAACCATTAAAAGGTACAAAGCTTTTTAAATAAATTAAAATAAATTAAATCTACATAAATGGGAGTATTCCAGCAAAGGAAAGGAGTCAAAACCCTTAAGATTTTGTTAGAAAAATGCTTAAAATAAACCAAATATGAAACAGACACAGAAACATTTACTTGAAATGCCAGAATAAAATGTATTTCCATATATATATATCATGAATGGAATATATATATGAATGGAATATTCCAGAAATGGAAAGGAGTCAAAACCTTAAAGATTTCGTTAAAAAAATGCTTAAAACAAACCAAATATGAAGTAGACTTCAAGTAAATACCAGAATAAAATAGATTTCCATATATATTTCCATGAATGGAAGGTGAGGCTTGTATATAAAAGAGAGTCTTAAGCACAATTCCACAATAAAAGACAATCGCAGCCCTGAATGTCAAGCGAAATGCAAATGTAGACAAGGGAAACCCCCGAAACAGGAAAGCTGAGGCTTTTCCTTTCTCCCTTATCCTGTCAGGACGCATCCCGCGGCGCTGCGATGGTTTCACTTTGCATTTCCCATTGCTGCTGCTCGCATTACCAATTTGAATAAAATATGAGAATTTTATGATATGGCAATGAACCCGACTCCCGACTCCCGACACCACCGACGCCTCCTAATGACCGGCGAGCAGCTGAATAATGGCAGGTCCAGTTGTCCCCGATCCTATTCCTGCCTGGGCATAATTTGGTTCCTTTTCACCCTCCCCTTGCCACTAACACACACAAACCGCCGACACTCATTAGGCGGCGCAAAATCCTCCCCTTCAGCTACCCCCCAGGGGGAGGGATTTCCTCTAATGGCAGGGGCCAAAGGTCAAGCAGGAGGGCGTCCGTCATTATACCATTCCGTAGTCCAAGCCGTATTCGATTTCAATGGCGAAATAATTTGCATGCGACCCTGAAAAGTAGGCAACCTTTTTCCCTCTGCCATATTTAATCAATATCAAGTACACGCCGTGTGGGCAATAATAGTCATTAGGAAATTTGAAGGAGAGCAAGATGATGTGTTGTTTAATTCTTTAATTTATATGAGATAAATTATTTATTTTATATTTAATTTATTTGTGGTGAAGAAAGAAAGACTTGTGTAGCTTTCCCTTAATAAATATATATATATTTAGGTTCTGAGATGGAGACACTCTTTTGGTAAGGTGGCGACTCCCTCCCTAAAAATTAGGCAACCTTTTTCCTTCTGCCATATTTAATCAATATCAAGTACACGCCGTGTGGGCAATAATAGTCATTAGGAAATTAGGAGTGCAAGATGATACTTATATTATTTCTTTTTATTATATATTATTTATTATATTATATTATTGCTTAATTCTTTAATTTATGTGAGAGATTGAAGAAGAATTGAAGTGAAGAAAGAAAGACTTGTGTAGTTTTCCCTTCATAAATATTTATATTATTTATTTTTATAATATATTTATATTGTATATTATTTATTATATTATATTAGTGTTTAATTCTTTAATTTTATGAAGGATTGAAGAAGAATTGAAGTGAAGAGAGAAAGATTTGTGTAGCTTTCAGTTAATAAATTTGTATATTAAATAAATATATATTTAACTCTTTGGTTGAGGTAACGACCCCCTTCTCTGGGTTGGTCCTTGCCCCTCATAATTTGGCCAAAAATAGAATGACAGTCAAATGCCATATATATTCCGAATCGCTGTTTTTAAGCCTGTTTTGGCCAAGTAATGGTTATTCTTAAGTTTGATTTTTCCAAAAATTATGATACAAAAATGGCAATTTAAGGACCCAAATATCCGCTACTTGAGGTCTTCTGGAAAGCATAATTTGGCCAAAAATGGAATGACAGTCAAATGCCATATACATTCCGAATCGCTGTTTTCAAGGCTGTTTTGGCCAAGTAATGGTTTTTCTTAAGTTTGATTTTTCCAAAATTTATGATATAAAAATGGCAATTTAAGGACCCAAATATCCGCTACTTGAGGTCTTCTGGAGAGCATAATTTGGCCAAAAATAGAATGACAGTCAAATGCCATATATATTCCGAATCGCTATTTTCAAGGCTGTTTTGGCCAAGTAATGGTTTTTCTTAAGTTTGATTTTTCCAAAAATTATGATACAAAAATGGCAATTTAAGGACCCAAATCCGCTACTTGAGGTCTTCTGAAGAGCATAATTTGGCCAAAAATGGAATGACAGTCAAATGCTATATATATTCCGAATCGCTGTTTTCAAGGCTGTTTTGGCCAAGTAATGGTTTTTCTTAAGTTTGATTTTTCCAAAATTTATGATATAAAAATGGCAATTTAAGGACCCAAATACAAAAATGGCAATTTAAGGACCCAAATATCCGCTACTTGAGGTCTTCTGGAGAGCATAATTTGGCCAAAAATGGAATGACAGCCAAATGCCGCATATTTTACGATTCCCCGTTAAAATTCCAATTATTTAACAATAAAATACCTAAAAAAATGAGAAGTAAAATTTTTGCCAATTTTTCAAAAATTGATAAGGGGTTACATCATTAAAATTGTCAAAAATTGGCTACAAATTTATTTCTTTGTATTTCCAAACTAAGTACGCAGATTAATTAAACAAATAAAAACTAACATGGAAAAGCTTTCCGATTTGAAATTAAGGCTGTTTAGGCCAAGTTATGGTTATTTCGTTTTTTGATTTTGTCCAACAATTAGGACGTGAGATCTTCTGGAAAGCATAATTTGGCCAAAAAT
>VNKC01004499.1:0-44368 GCA_008042775.1 Drosophila pectinifera | reverse complement strand
TTTCGGAAATGCCTTCCTTCTCTGATCACAGAATTACAGAAGACACTAAAATAACAATTATATAGACACTATAATAAAAAATGTTGTTTTCATCTCTGAAGCAGCAAAGGCCTAGCTCACAGCGGTCAAGGACTTCAGACCAATAAGTCTGACCTCTTTCCACCTCAAAATTTTTAAGAGATTAATCCGCCTTTATCTCAGAGCCAGTTTTGACGAAAGGCAGTTATCAAACGCGCTGCATGCGTACATGAAAGAAAAATCCACATAATCGACCCTCCACTCGGTAGTTGGCCATATAGACAATTCACTAGAGGAACTACATACTAGTTGCATTCCTTGACATAGAAGGTAAATTCTACAATATACTCCCAAAAGCCATATCAGAAGCCATCCACTCACTCGACACGTTAGCAGAGGAACCCCACAAAGAGCGTACTCTCTCCTTTTCTCTGGAACATAGCAGTCAACACCCTGATATGTGATCTAAATGATTGTAAAGTAGTGGGATTTGCTGATGACGTAACAAATTCCCGTAAACGCTCTGTGACCGCAAATGACCGGGACAGATAAATCTGGACTGAGGTAAACCCTTAAAAAACATAAAGTTCACATCCAGGTACATAAGTCCCACACTTATTCCTCCAACCTAACATAACAGTTTCCTCTCTTTCAGCTATAGCGCTAAAAACTTAGAATTCGTCCTAGACAATGAAGACCAATCAACAGAGAAAAGACCAAGAAAGCAGTCATCGCTCTAGCTCCTGTAAAATAACAATTGGCATCAAATTTTCAAAATGTAAACAGATGTTACACAGCAGTAGTGATTTCTATTCTTTTCTATGGAACTAATGAGCTATATAAAGAACAACGAGCGGCAGCCATCTGCATAAGCGGCACGCTATGCAGTACAGCCAAAAATGCGCTAAATAGTACCCTGGATCTTCGTAGTCTGAAAATGGAGAGAGGAGGGAGCTTAGATGGCGGCAAAATCCCGGATATGGATAAATGGGGTGAAGCAGAAGCAACGTACTCCAACCAACAAAACATTAATATATCTTTCCGGGTCCCTGATTATTGTAGCGTCTACCAAGCGGAAGTTGGCAGATCAAGCCAATTCCAAGATAGATTGGAAAAGAACGGCCCAGCTGCTTAAACTAATCCGTACCGAATAAGGTACAGTAATTTGTACTATAACAAGACAAGAAGAAAGGCTGTTATTTCCGTATAATTCTTTCTGTAGAAGATATAGAGATTAAGAGGATCTGGAAACGGTAAAGCGCCTATTCTTGTCCTATTCAGCCCTCAGACCGAAACAGTAAGACTCTAATCAGCCTCACCCAGCTGGCACACTCATTGAAGCCACTGCTAACCAAGAATAAGGACACATGAAAATCAACTGTATCACAACCGACCAACCCAGGTCTAAGTGGGTATGGTATCGTTGATACAGACATCACAACCTACCCTAGGCTTTACTTTAGAACCATGAAAGAGACAAATATATGTGTCATTTGCTTATAACATATTCAGTAATGCGAGTTAAACAATTGAAAAGTCAGAGTTCACATTAACTCCTTATGTATTCTAAAGCTTTCGTCCAATAGCTCCTGCAGTAATTAGTGTGAAATATATAAAATAACTTTTTCAACCTGCTATTTTACATTTTAAGTGAAAATCTATGCCACTGCGCCACAGCCCGGAAAATTATTTAGAAACCCCAGTCGATAGTTTGGCTTTACGTAGCTTTCGTTATCTCGCTGCTCTTTAACTAATATTTGTACTATCCTGCATTAATACAATAAATTGGCTTCACTGCCTTATATGTATGGAACCCATTCTGTTTTCTTTGAATTAAGCAAAAGAAAATTGCTTATTTGAAGCAAAAAAATGTTTATTGTAAAATTCGTTTACTAATTGTGGAATTTGTGATCACATTTATGGGCAGTTGTACTTCTTTCATGTGACAACTTTTTAATATGCCATTATATGTGAACAAACAAGGAGAAAACCCAAAACTGACCAATGATGTGTGTTTTCCTATTTAATATACATATTGTTACGTTTTTAANCATATTGTTACGTTTTTAAAGTAAATAACATAAAAGCAAAGCCAGGATGCGGCAATATTGGCCTTTATCCCAATATTCTCCAGGCCAGCCTTTAGGCGGGTTACGCATATTACTATGTTACAATTATTCGTTTTATGAAAACGCATCAGTTCAATGCAAAAAAAAATATTATTATTCATTTATTAATATAATTCGAAGCTGGAAAAAATACTGATAGGAGATAGTATATACATATATATATATACATTATATATATTTTTTAAATAATTTTTTTTTTTTTTTTATAGTTTTAAATTTGTTCTATTATTTTTGATTTGGTGATGATCGTTAATTATTGAATTTGTATATTCTGTTCCTATGTCCGTAATGAATGTATTCACCAAACCGTATTTTTAAATAAAAGACTCTCACTCTTTTCACTGATCTTAAAGTGACCATATTTTCTTAACCTGTTTAAACTTAACCTATTTGATCGTTTCACATATTATTGATATATTGGGAAATGGAATATAAATGCAAACTGTCTCACTTAATCAAAATGCTTATTCTCACTGCCAATACACTAGTACTTAATATACATATCTGCTAACAGCTCGGCCATCCTGACAAATAGATCGTCCTCGATCGTAAGTTTCTTAAATAATACATGTTTAGGCTATTATCACTAGTTATTTCAATATCTTTATATAGTTCCCCAATGCTTACGCTATTTTCTCTGTCACTGTTATAAAATGTTTCTCTATTCCTTACTCTGTTTAATGATTCATTATCAATGCTCAATCTATTCAATGGTTCACTTTCAATGTTCACTTATCTGTTCAATGGTTCACTATCAATGCTCAATCTAATCAATGGTTTACTTTCAATGTTCACTAATCTGTTCAATGGTTCACTTTCAATGTTCAATCTATTCAATGGTTTCCTTCAAACGCAATACAATGTCAACAGTTGAATTGCCACGGCAGAAAGTTTTTCTTAAATGCGTCGTAAGTATTCGATCGACATGCAAGATCATGTCAGCATCTGTTCCCGGTTTCATCAGCATACGTAAGCAGCGCAATATAAAACGTGCACTCTCATTTACGCCCGTGAAGGTTCTTTCGAAATTCATAATCCATTTAAATGCATCTTCATTTTCAGCAGCATAAAACGGGGCCATAAGCTGCTTCACCAATTGGATGTCACTCGTCGTCTTGTTGTCGTTCTGCATCAATCTAGCCAATATGTTCTTCTTTTCAGCCAACCTTATTGCTGCGTCGAGTATTTGTTCTTCTTCTTCCAGTTCATCAATGTGCTCGCTAGCGGACCCTTGGCTCAATATCTAGATTTTGGTGTCTTCTCCCTCCGATGTAGTTTCAGGAATATCGGTAACATTTTGGCAGCCGGCATCCCGAGCAAGCTTGCGCAGTTGTCTAAGAGTTACGCTAGTTGGGAACTCTATTTTGTTCCCTTTTAGCCACTCCATAATCCTCGATTTGTGCATTTTCTAATTGGCGTACCACGTGCAAATTTTCAATTGCGAGAAAAAAACATCGGGCTCGAAGGCCCATATGTTAGCAGCGTACATCGATTCTCTTAGATGCAGCTCGGACCGGTCCTTCCGACTTTAAAGTTTACCTAAACGCTGATGCACTTATGTACTAGTTCCATATTCCTTATGTATATTTCCCGCTAGGGGTCATCTATGCATAAGTGTTCTTGACATTCTTTGCAGGCGATAAGACTATTTTGGGCATTCTATACATACATCTGTCTTTTTCAGGGAGTTTAGACATTTTTTGTTTTCTTTCTCTTTATCCAATATCAAATTTTTCTCAAAATTGACCGCCAAGTTTGTAAGATATACATTTTCCACCGTCATTTCGGACTACAATCTACGCCCCAGCAGATAAGGTGGGCTTTCCAGTTTGAGATATTTTAGTCGAGTTCATTACTTTCCTTCCGTGTAGCAATTCTTAGTGTGGTTCTCCATACCTAGAACCTTTCTGATCTACTTTAAAGTTTTTGTAAGGCGTACATTTGTGACCAAGAACTTGAAGCTTAATCTTTCTCGACACGCCAGTGTTCACATCTCCCTGTTGGACAAATAACTGAATTTTTATGCATCTGATTAGATTGTGTCCTGGAGTTTGACAAAATGGGCAATTTCTACTCATAACCGTAGTCATCACTTTTGGATTTTCCTTGTTCCGTATATCGACTGTCTTACTGCTTTTATCGCTTGCAAATGTTTCTCTAAAAACTGCAACGCATTTTGAAGTCTCTGAAACTCTCCTGTCCTTGGCGGACAAATTTCCTTAATAAAATTCCAGCTATAAACACATCATTGTCGTCTAATGCGATTCCCATACCCTTTATGGCATGAGTGCATTTTTGTGTGGTGTCCAGGATGTTTTGAACACTTTTTCTGAATTGCTGCTTCTCATAGGCAAATCCAGAATTTGAATATAATTTTCCATAAACAGCTTACGTCTGCACTCATATCTATTTTTTAATTTTTCTAAAGTAAATTTATCATTTTCATCTGTTATGAGCAAATGCTCATAATAATGTGAAGCTTCGCCATTCAGAACATCCTTCAATCACATAAGTTTAAGTTTCGGCTTAATGTGTTCTTTATCTTCTACCATTTCCTTAAGCAGGTAATTAAGCAAAATCCTGACCACGCCGAAATGACTCCAAAAAATGTAAGGATCTCTATCTCACTTACAAATACTCGTCGTTCTTCAAATCTTTCAAATTTCTTTTTACGTTTCTTCCAATTTTATTTATGCATACCCATCAAGAATCCTCGGGGTAAGTAGTCCATTGAAAATCTTCATCAATAAATTTAAAATATAATACTTTTAGTTTTGGGTCTTTTCCCACATTTTGGGTCTTGTCCCACATTTTCCTTGATGCATTATCTTGCTTGGTGGTATTCGCTTAGGTGCATTTCCTGTCTTTGCAATTGATTCAATCTTGATGACTGGCTAATCGCCAGGGTTGCTCCTTTAGATTTCATTTTTGTTTTTATTTTAATAATAATTTAATAATTATTTATTTCAACATATTTTTCTTTTTCCATTCTTTCTTAACTCTTTTTTCTTTACTTTCTTTTAGCTTCTTTTTACATTTTGTGTCTCAGATGAACCTTTCTTTAACAAGCATTTCCCTTAATGGGTTTTCGTGGACCTTCCATGCAGATGTATGTTCTTACGGTTTCAAGCATCTGCTGTCGCTCCAAAGTATGTCGCGGACTGATACTTGATCTTAAAATTCGTGAATCCACGCCGTTTTTTCAAGTCTCAAAATCGTGGATCTTCCAAGCCGTTATATATTTTAAAGTTCAAAATCCAGGATCTCCCACGCCGGTATTTATTTTTAATATAGCAAAATCGTCGACCTTCCACGCCATTATATCTTTTCAAGGATTCCGATCGTGAACCTCCCGCACCGATATATTTTTTCAATATTCCAACATCGTGGACCTCCCACGCCGTTATATCATTTAAAGTTTCATATTTGTGGGCCTTCCATACCGTTGTATAGTTTAAAAGTTCAAAATCGTGGAAATCCCACACCGATATAAATTTTCAAGTCTCAAAATCAAAATATATATAAAAATTTTTAAATCGTAGACCTCTCACGCCGATATATATATTTAAAGTTCCAATCGTGGGCCTCCCTCGCTGATATATATTTTTAAAATTCCAAAATCGTGGACCTCCCACGCCGCAATATTCCTGCAGTTTCTAGCCATCACTGTCGCTATTTTTCGTGGATTTCCTACGTCGATAAAGATCTAAACCTATATTTTCAATATATATATATATAATTTGTTAACCCGGTTTATAGATAGATTCACTTTTATTTTCCAGATTATTTCTTTAGTTTTTGTAATATTGTGTTTTCACTCTTTTCACTGATTTTGAAGTCACCATCCTTTCTTAACCTCTTTAATCTTAACCTCTTTAATCTTAACCTATTTGATCGTTTCACATATTATTGGGATATTGGGAAATGGAATATAAATGCAAAACGTCTCTCTTAATCAAAATGCTTATTCTCACTGCTAATACACTAGTACTTAATATACATATCTGCTAACAATATATACATATATCTGCTAACATACTTTTGGTTTTAAGCGAATTTAATTTCATTTACTTATTTTAGTTTCTAATCTTTATGTAGAACAGTAGTAAAATGTTTATTCAATGTTTTCGAACTTATAGCAATATCGTCTTCGCGATTCAATGGTTGTAGAATACAATTATTAATTCCTATGTATACTGTAGTTGCATTGCATTCATTAAATTTTTGTACATTCTTATTGACCAGAGGGTGTCACAAAAGCTGTGTACTGCTACATACTGCTGCTACTACATTACACTGAACTTTCTGCTACTTTCACACTTGGTGGTATCCGCTTTTCAAGTCCAAAAGTGTTAAGTATTAATTAACGGGGGTAATGGATATTCATAACTGGATGTCTTTGTAAGTTGTTTGTAGTCTTCACACATCCGTTTTTCTCCTGAATTTTTTTTTACAAGTACAATGGCAGAACTATAGGGAGAATTGTATTCTCTTAAAAATCCTATTTTCAATTAAATATCATCTTTACAATCTACTTAATTTTTTTCTGATATGAAAGTCGTTTTGGCACTTAACTACATTTCATGCTAACTTGAATTGCCGGAATGTTGGCTAAATCTAAATAATTCAATCTTATTATTTCAATAAGTTTACTATCACTTAACTTCGGATCAATAGCAAAAATGCATTATCCCTACATACTTTAATTCTATATATAAATGGAATGCAATTATCACGATCTATTTCAACATTCTAATATAATTCTCCAATGTATATACAGTTTTTACCATACAATTGGTCACTCTTTTGAAATATTTCACTATTCCTTAATTAATTAATACCATAATGCTCCATTATCAGTGTTTCCTAATCTATTCAATTCCACTACCAATGCTCAATCAAATCAATGGAACACTATAAATTTATTTAATGGTTTAGTGTTTTCAAATAAATTAACTTATTCGCTTAATTTTATCTTATTCTTAAAAATTTAATTTTTTCCAAATTTTTAAAAAAATGTACGACCTAAAAGAGCTTTAGTCTCGGCATAATTGATAGGTATGTTGAAAATTATGTTTTGAAAAAAAAAAATCTAATAAATATTCTTTCCAATGATTTAGATCCATTAACACCAAAATTTTGCGTCTGGGTCAGGACATCGATTTTCTTCTCCTCATCCCGTATCGTCTGGTTGTTGGCTGCTCCCACGACTTTTAAATTAGTTGCAAGCTTCTATTGACAGTCTTTCAACGAATGTAAGTATTTTGCGCTATTCGGCGCAGTGCATAAGAAAGCGTTCATCACGTTCGGACCCTTGATACCTTGGTACCTCCTCACCCCTATGTGGTTCAGGAATATCAGCAGCATTTTGGCAACCGGCATCCAAAGCAAGCTTGCGCAGTTGTCTAACAGTGGGACCAGCTGGGAACTCTATTTCGTCCGCTTTTAGTCACTTCACAATCTTCGGTTGTCCATTTTGCGGCACGTCAAATTTAATTGTGAGAAAAAAAGTCTTCTCGGATCGACAGAAATATTAGCCTAGGCTAGATGGTCTTAGTCCTACTTGTGAAGTTGTTGACGTGTTTTCTCGTCAAACTAGCTATTATTTCGTCGATTTTAAGCTTCTTAGTTTTCCTTAAATGTGTCTTGTTCGGTTGGTGAATCGAAAAATGACCGTGTCTCCGATGTCTCTTAATCTTAATCTATTTATTCTCATTTACATATCATATTGGACAATTGGAATTGAAACATCAATACGGAAATTCATATTTAGATAAAGTTACTTTAAGAAATACTAACAGAACGGCACATTACCAAATGGAACTTAATCAATAAATTCTAACAATTTCGATATTTTTTAATGCAACACACACCTTTTTTTTACCACCTTTATTTCGATTGATATAATATATATATATATATATATTTTTTTTTTTTCATTTGTCGTTTAAGCGCGCGCTTGTTAGGGTTGGGTGATATTTATATTATTATTATTTATGTCGTAAGTGAATGAAATATAAACAAAAGAATGCAACGAAACTATACTACCCCAAACGGACTACTAGCGCGCTGCTTGATTGCTTGCTTGCATATGTACAAAATGGGTTAGGATTAATGTTTTTAAATTAAGTAGGCTACTACAGTTGATGTTATTTGTACACGTCGTTATAAGTTGCCCATAATACTCTAAAGGGTTAAACTAAAGGTAAATAGGATCTAGTGTTTCTTCAAGGTACGTGGAATTTTATCTCTCCATTTCAACACGGATTAAGTTATATAAAGGTGATGTCTAGCATCGTTCTACGCTTGGCTAAGGAAGGTAGGTTAATCATGAGAAGTCTGCTGGAATAAGAGTTCTTTTAAACTGATTTAATGCCTTTTCTATGGACATCCCACTGGGAAATCCAAATGCAGGATCTCTTCTCTAAGATAGGACAAACTAACAAATTGTTTAATATTTTCGTAATGTTAGTGTCGTCGAATTTCTTCGACCACCGTTTAATATTGCACGAAATATGATAAATTAACTCAAGCATAGAATCTAGGACGACTAGAGGGATTCTTTTCTTGCGGATAACTCGCAAGCTTGGGAGTGGCACGTAGGAATGTCATCAGTTTGAACTTGGAGCCATTTAAGTTTAATAAATTTGCACTTCACGACGTTTGTAAGTTATTAAGATATGTTTGTAAATCCGACTGGCGAGAGCCATTTTTTTGTGCTCCCTGAATCTTTCGTCAATATAAGAAGCTTTGAGTAATTTGTGCAAGTTAACTATTTCATTTGTAAATTGGGTTGCAGATTTACCTATGTATTTGAAAAATATTTACCCTTTTTCCTTGAAGTAAATATGATAACTAACTGATAATTGTAATATTATATTTTTGTATTAGGGCTTAAATATTATATACATATTGTACTTAATAAAGTGTTAAATACTTTAGGTTTTATTACTTCGACTGAAATTGTATCCCTGTTTTTATATTTTAGGTTTACCACTTTAATTGCTGTTAAAAATCTTTGTAAATGTATCCTTTTCCTTGCAGTCAGGGATGACTGTGCTGATTTTTTAATTTAAACCCTATCGCTTGATGTATCAGTGTTTTTTGCCATGTTTGTTATGTTTTCTGTAATCTGTTTCGTATCACAGTTGGACAGATATGAGTTAGAAACAAGACTTCCCTTGGTCTGCCAATTCGGGTAAATTTTGAATTGCAGGAATTTTTCGTTAACTGTTAATTGTCATTAAATTTTGACAACAGACTTGAGACCTATGTATGTCCAGTGCCAACTGGCTAATGTATGAGCGTTGGCTATAAATAATGAGCAATCTTCTCATATCAATGCGTTCTTTTGAATGCTTGCTCTTGTACATTTGTGTTTTTTAGATATATATTCTTAATGCATTTGGACAACCTGAGAACTACGTTAAAAACAATTATATTGCTCAACGTCGGACTTTTATATCACTACGAGTATACTTTACAGATAAGCAATGCTTTTAATACTATTCCGATCTGCGGCATACTGCAGTGAATTGATTAGTGGTGAATGCGTTATGATAGTTTTGCATAGCATGTAAATTTTGTAACATATAAGTAAAAGTGTTTTTCTTTCGAACGTTTTCGTAATCCATTCGTTTATATTTATAATGATTTTGTATGGTCTACAAGTTTGACATCATTTACTAAAATAGACGTATTAGTTTTTAATTGAATTACGTCTGAACCGATTAGAATGGGAAAAAATTTATATTCTAAATACTGTTTATATGTTTATATATTTCCGTTGGTCGTTTTCGTGTACAGCTCAAAATTATAATATTTTTCTAATAAATCAATTTTATATATATATTTATTTTCTAAATAGTTTAGTTGTCCACCGAAGAAAGAACAATCCCAAAATCCCAAGTAGAAAATAAGGAAACTTAACACTTTGAAATTTGTTTATTCTATTGTTTATTCTCTAGCCTATGTCGGCTGCTGGTAAATTAGAACTAACAACAGAAACTTAATCATAAGCTTGGGAGAGCGGAGTTGAAGCTCTGGCGGACTGGAAGTCCGGAGGGAGAGCAAGAGCGTGCGAGTGAGCGCTGGGCCTCGTCAAACGGAACATTTCGTGACCGCTAGCGGGATGACACTGCCTCTTGAAAATAACCGCCCTTTGGCGCGAACAATTGTAGAGAAAACTCTTTTGGTCCGGCTGATCTGCTTTGTTTCATGCTGATCCTGGATGGTCTTGACTTGATATTGGTCCCGGATTGATCTGCGTTACTATCTGCTCGCTGTGGTTTTCTGTGCGTTGTCTCCTTTACTTTTGTGGTTGGTTATGCTGTTGAAAATGGTCCCACAAAGTCCGGTGGTCACATCTTTTCATACCTTGAAAAAGATGTTTGCAACGCAGTGAAGGAGTCATTTCCAACCCTATAAAGTATATATATTCTTGATAAGCATTAACTGCCTAGTCGATTTTGCCGTGTCCGTCTGTCCGTTTCTTGGGCAAGTCCAATTACAAGCTGCAAGATTATTTGTACAAACTTCGGCTTCCCAGAGTGGTTGTACTTCTTTGTCAATGCTTTTTATATTTTGTCTAATTTGGATAATCTTTTAGGCAGATTAAGTGGATTAAGATTTGTTTAAGAAAATCGAGGTCTGTTTAAAGCTCGCACGCTCTTTTTAACGTCGGATGCTTTTGTACGCTGATCGTAATTCCACAATGTGTTGAAAAATTATTTTCCGTACACCCCTTTTTTTTTATTGTTTTTCTTTGATTTTATTTAACCATACTCCAGTTTACTCTGGATTTTTTTAAATCCCTGATTTTTCACCGCTTATTCGCGATTCATGGTCTTACGGCGATTATTCTTCACTCTCCATTGCTGATGCTGCGTTGATTTATTCTTTGCTTTCTCATTCGTCATGTGAATACGTATTTTACTTTAGTAAATTAGTATATTTCTTGTAGAATACTCTTTTTATATAGTATAATTCATAGTTCCAATCTTTATTACATGTTGTTTTATTGAGCGCAAAATATGCTCAGACTTACATAAAATATCTTAATGTAGATTTTCTTGAAGTCGACCGGGCTGTGTTAAGGGCAATGACAGCATGTACTAAGCGCAAAATGTAATTCTGAGCGGAAGAGAAATGCTGTCTATACAGAAATATGTCAAGTTTATTCAGCTTTGCTACTGGGATAATATTGCCAAGCGACAAGTCTGCTTAGTGGCCGTTTTAATTAAATATATATAATTATTTAATTTCAATTAATTATTTTGAAAGGGCCGTAACTATTGTTGCTTGGTCAGAAGGTCTCTGTGTCTGAGTCGTGTATGGCTAATGTTCAAAATTAAAGTCTCGCAAACGTTTTTTAGGATGGGTCTGAAGCTTGACCTGATACTTGGCTTTCACCTTGTCATACATGTAAATCTTTATGAATATTTTCATTAGCGGTAGGTGTTTGAAAATTAATATTTTCACCACAGTGACCTAATTACCAATATTTTCGTTTAAGCTTTCTGGATTATTTTAATGTTATATCGCTTGCAATTCTCCATAACTCGGAGCCACATGTCCAAATTGATTTGAGGATTGCATTGAACAAAGTACTTTACACTCAAGTATTAATGGTGAACGAGCAGTCTTATTTCCGAATGTAGACTGCAAGATTTTTAATTTCTTTGCTTCGATGTACTTACGCCAAGTAAGCCGTCTACCCAGGTGGACTCCAAGGTATGTAACTTTAGTTGTTTGTGAGATATAATGAGATGAGTGATGTTGCTTTTCCCTTATAGGGTAGATCGACTTATCATAAGCAATTGTGGTTGTAAGAATGGTCGTCGGTAGATATGCTGGGTAAATTATCAAAGGATCCGTGGTGTAAATGCATTGGCTTGTGATATTCTTTGAAATAATTTAGGATAAATATTTTTTATAGGTACGGCAGGAAACTTATTGGCCTATATGACGATGGCTGTTACTTGCCTTTTATTTATAATTGTGAGGACAGACTTTTTTAGGATAATTGCTGCCTTTCATGATGCTGTTGAATATTATTGAGAGAAAATATACTGCACACAGAATTGCCGCTATGCTCATTTTAGGGGAGATAAAATTTCATTCTCTTTGGACTTAATGGCTCTTGTAACTTCTCCTGACTAGAAAATTATAAGTGGGGTGCCGCAGGATTTTTGATTATTGGGAGCATAAAGCGATTTATGACGGACCTATTCTCCTGTTTGTGGATGTAAAGGTGATTCTCTCACGATTGGTGGACATATGCCTGATTCAACGTCTCTCGCCGAATAAAATTGCTTTCTAACTCTTTATAGACAGGACAACCTCTATAGATAGCAGTGTGGTTCCTCACACAGTTGCTAAAATTTTTGATAGAATTGTCCTCCTTTTTAAGATGGCAGGCCTCATTTGGATGTCCATCCCGCAGGCACAGCAGACTGCACGTGTTCATATCCCTGGCTCATTCGATCTTTGCACTGTTGCATTCCGTTTGCGGCAGCAGTGATTCTATGGTGCAGGTACTGAAGCTTGTAGACTGAGCGAGCTTCATATTTATTTATTTTTTTATTATTGTTTTTCTCTTGGACGTTGATGCACTGCGGTCAGTACACTCAAGTGGCCCTTCGATACCAAGCACGTGCTTGTTAGGGTTAGGTGTTTTGTAGGCGCGAAAAAAGGAAGTATAGATAAAGGAATGTGAGGAAACTATGCTACACCAAATAGACTAATAGCGCACTACTTGATTGCTTGCTTGCATGTGTACTTAGTGGGTTAGGATTAATGTTTTTAGTTTAGGAAGGCTATATAATGTTGATATTATATTGTACAAATCATTATAATTTGCATATAATACTCTAAAGGGTTCATGCATTTCGTAAGAAGTTCTACAATGGTGCAAAGCTAATGGTAAATTGGATCTAGTGTTTTTACAAGTTACGTGAAAATTTAAATGCCCTAAGAAGTCAGTGCTCTGCACTTCACCACTGATTAGGTTATATATAAAAATGATGCCTAGCTTCGTTCTACGGTTTGCTAAAGAAGGTAGGTTAATCAGGAGAAGTCTGCTGGAATAGGAGGGTAACCTTAAGTTTACATCCCAGTTTAAGCCGTGTATAGCGAAAAGTAAAAAGTTCTTTTGAACTGATTCAATGCGTTTGCTATGACCATCCCACTGGGGACTCCAAGCGCAGGATCCGTACTCTAGGATAGGACGGACTAACGAAGTGTAGAAGTGCTTCGTAACATAAGGGTCATCGAATTTCTTTGACTACCGTTTAATATATCCAAGCACACCCCTGGCATTATTCACCATGCACGATATATGATCAATGAACTCAAGTTTAGGATCTAGGCGGACACCCAAATCGTCAACTCGAGTGATTCTTTCCAAAGAGCAGCATTTCAGCGTATAAGTCGTAAGCTTTGGAGTAACACGGGAGAATGTCATCAGCTTGCATTTAGAGCCGTTCAGGTTTAATAAGTTTGTACTGCACCATGTTTGAAAATTATTAAGATCTGTTTGTAAATCCGACTGGCAAGTGCCGTCCTTGTACTGCACGCAAAGTTTAACGTCGTCAGCGTACATAAAAACCCTTGAGTTAGTCAGGCCTTTGGGCAGGTAGTTAATAATTAATGTAAACAGGGGCCAAGATGGCTACCTTGCGGGACACCAGAGGTAACCCGAAGAACATTAGATAATTTATTTTTATAGATAACCTTTTGCGTCAGATAAATCGATACCCATCTATAAAGTGTTAAGCACGAGAAAGAACAGCGGGAGATCCCGAACATTTAAATTTAGAATAGAGGATGGAGTTTATGTTTTTAGGCGAGTCTTTACTAAACATGGGAGGATTGTTTGAGCTTGACGAATAGGATAACGAAACATATTCTTTAAAAAAGGAATTCATGGCAATGTAAAAAATATCCATGGTATCAAACATGTCAGTGCACATATATAGACCGGACCAATTAAATTTAGATATAAACTTTTTCAGCCGTCCGAAGTCCGCCCTGCGAAAGCCTTCTTAGCTGGCCGATGAGACTTATTCTCCATTGCAATCCCAATATCGATAGTCACATCGAAAGTAGGATGATGTGGATCCTCAGGTAGCGTCAGTGGCACCACCCTAACCAAACTGACTCTTGTCGGATCAGAGACAAAGCAGAGATCAAGCAAGCGATCTAAGGAATTTCGAACAAAGTTGACTTTAGACAGCGAAATGTCGAACAAGCCATTAATAAAATCGTGATGTGCTGTAGTTGAAAGCGTATTAGAGGATTCATTGGAGGACCAAATAGCTCCAGGGATATTAAAATCACCTAGAACTACTAATCGGTCCCTATCCGAAATCCATTGGACACCGATTGGATGGCGGAAAGGTGGTTCCAATAAATAGGAAACTCCCACGCCTGGAAGGCCGATCGAGCCTGTAAGTTGTGTACATAGCTGGAAAAACTTCGGAGCTAAGGATCTCTGGCTTCAACCAGGTTTCTGTGAACACAATCACCTGGGATGTAAACGAAAGACTATCAGAATACAATTTAGGGAGATTACTACGTAAGCGTCTTGCACTCTGATAGGAAAGAAGGAGAAAGTTTTTAGTTTTTTGAAGAGGAAGACGTAGACGGCACAATGATATGGTCTGGCCTTGGAAGAGTTATTCCAACAGGTCGTTTTTTCTATTTCTTAGCTTCGTACTCTTTACCAACAACAAACTCTGGCCAGAAGTTTGCAGAGCATATCGTGTTAAAGAGTTCATTTGGGTCATTTATTTTGAAAGATGAAATATACCTAGCATAAGAAAATTTGAATTTTTCCATCTTTACTTTAGATGTTTCGACTTTAGTTTTGCCTTGAATATAGGCTGTTACATCATCATGTTTGAGCAGTGGAAGCAGCGAATCAAATATCTGTTTCGTTGGTGGTATTGCTATCAGGGCTTTTGGCAATACTGACTGGTTAACAGAATTACCAAATTCGACCGGTATTTCGGGCTTGGATCCCTGGGGAGTTGTATAAATTTGCTTCATTCACGGCACATTCGGATACCGAATCTTTTATTACCCCCGACCTCAATATCAACTAGTTCTAGGGATACGCCCAAATGATTCAGCGGTGTTTTTACGCTTGAGGAACTTATTTAATAGCTTACGGCCATTGAACTGAGAATCCAGCGCTGAAAACATATAATTAGTTTTACGAAAACTAATCAACAGCTCTTTAAAACCACTTTTGGTTTACCGCATAATAGACATTATTTCCCTTTCAACGTCGCGACAATTCTCGCAGCAGTAGCGCAAGACAATGTTTTTAGAAATAGTATCGGCCGTCCGGCCCGTACAATTAATGCACATAGCGTGCACTATATTGTCACAAAGCCAGCAACCCATTCTAGCTCCTTTGCAGAAATAGTCTTATCTCCTATAAATATTCTTGCAGAATATATTCGAGGTCATTTTAATGACTTACCACTGTACCACTTACGTGAGGGAGGAGAGCAAAAGAGTAGTAAGGTGAGGGAGGAGAACGAGAGAGCGGGTACGTGCAGAGAGAGAGTGAGAGAGAGCGGGAGATCAAGACTAAGCTTAAAACCGTCTAGCTGCAGCAGCGGCGTAACGTATAAAGAAGAAAGAGGAATGCGAAAAATGCTCAAGCAAGCAATCACAACAAACTAATGATATTAATATACTTATTAATACACAAAATAAATAAGTTGCATGCACAAGCGAAGTGTACGGGATATTTAATAAACACAATATAGAAGTTTTAAATGAAACCTCGGTGGTTTATATTAAATATTACACAAAATCCAAGCGAAAAACAAAAACACGACCGAAACACGAAGAAAGCGAAAGGTATTTTTTCAGGCGTTAGTTCTACATTATTTGAGAATTCTTTTATTTCATATTTATTTGGTTTAAAGCCGTTTTGACAGGAAAGCCGTTTTCGTAAGTTCAGGTATTGTCTCGTTAAAAGGGACTGTTCGATCCCTTTGATAGCCATTTGTAATCCTTCAGTACTTTTATGTTGCAACGTGTCATTTTTTTCCTATATCGAGATATTTGACCACTGATCGATAATCTTTTTCGTCATTCACTTATATTATTCTTTCATTTATGTTACACTGTTTTATAGACTTGACATATATTTATTTTAGTTTATTTATTTATTTATTTTTTAACAAGTTCAGCCCAACTTGCCTGATGAACATAAATAGGTGGCAGACTTATTAGCGACATTGTTTCAACGACAACACCATCGTTGTGGGTCACTATAAATCGAGATCCGTGATTTGACTGCAAATTATTTTGCATAATGTTTTTCTGTTGTTTTAGTTACTTTGGATGAGTTAGTTTACTTAGTTTATTGTGGTCTTTATTTCCTTTTTATTTGCACATAGCGATCGATTTCAGTCGCAGTAGAAGACACAGTTTTATATGTTGCCCAGCTTTGCTAATTTAAATTTTTCTAGGGCTTGCGCGCCGTTTAAATTAGTATTTATAACACTATTCTATCATTTTCATGGTCAACACGAGCATGAAAATATATATCTCCCATCTATTAAGAACTTGATTGTTAGTTCCAGTGATTCGAGCGAAGTGTTTAGCGAATATCACCGAAAATAGCACCATACAAACGACTCGAATCAACATGTAAGTCCGTCAAAGTGCTAGTTATTGACTTCAAAACTGTCAGTGTGAAAAGAGAGTGGGCGATAGTGCGATAAAGCTTCGAGAAGTCAACCTGCTCGGCGAAACACACTGATAGCTCTTGCCAGCGAGACAGCCATCTAACCGGACTAGGACGAGCAAGATACAATTGTAGACACCAAGAACACACAACATTATAAATTTGTTGGGACGAATACACAACATCTCTGAGCTAGCCTCATGATTTCGTAGCGATCCAGATTTCGTAGCAGCTCGTTACAGTATATAAGATAAATACATATGTATTGTTCAAAATTTTAAAATGTAAATAATAAAGGGTAAAAAAATTGCGTAAGTAAAATCTAAGGCTGCCGCAAGTGTATTCACGAGATTATTGCAAATTACAGACAGTGAGAAGACAGGTACTCTTACTGAACTAGACAGAATTCTGCATTGTGATACGTGTCCTTACAAAAGTAGTTGGTAGATCTGCATCCCAGAAGCCTGTTAGTATCATATAAAGAGCTACGAAGAGCTGCCGGGGTGAGGAGGAAAAGGGAGCGGTTTAGCAACTTTTCTGCTCTTACCCAGCCCTCTTAAGATACTGACTAATCTAAGCAGTCCCTTCTTTGGTACTGGCAAATATCAGAATATTAATAAAATAAAATAATTATAATAATAATAATATTAAATAAGCTAGGACAAGGTACACCAATTTATCAACGCGGCCGGATAGGGTCCATGATAAGCAAGAAGTTGGGAGAATAGATCACACGGTATCACAATAGACCTACATTGGTCTAACTGTGCTAGGCTACACCGTCGTAAACTAATCTAACCCTATTTGTGTTAACGTTTCTGAACCTTCGAGTTTAATAATATTACCATAATAAGGTGCTTACGAACCCATCCGTTAGGCGGTGTTTCAAACATAAGCTTTAATTGCTACTTACCTCATCCGCTGTTCCCTGTGCCTTAATCTGAAGCTCTTCTAACTCCGTTTTGGGGACCTGAGGTCCGGCCATTTCTTCAGAGGGGTCTGCAGGCATTCTAAAAAATATAAATAAAGCTCTTTAGCCCTGAAAGTCACTTCAAATAAACATATTTTTAGAAATTTCGGAAAATATAAAATAGTTATTTATTTAAGTTTTTAGATAAGATGAGATAAGACTTACGAGATTAGACAAATACAATTTTAGTCGATTTAACGGCGTTGAAAGGTCAAGTTTTTAAATATAAAATATCAATAAACTCAGTTTTTTTTATAGATATACCTCTATAAAGTTGATATATTTTTGAGTTTAATAGAAAAACGCACAATTTTACTCAATTTGATCAAGTTTCAGATAGGAATTCAAAAAACTATGTTATGTATGCCATAAGTAATCATCCAAAAAGAGTAGAAAAGAAGTAAGGACCCTGTATATATATCGATAAGACAATGCATGCTTATACATATATTGCAAGAAGGAACTTATTATCTCGCTCTAACGAATAGCAATAGGAATTATTATTACTTTTGTTTCCCTATTTATTTTTGCACATGCCGTTTGGTCAGCGCAGCTGACCCACTGATAATAACGAAAGCCAGTTATCTTCCATTCAGGAAGAAGTCATGCGTCCGACCGGCTTTCTCACCCCCGCTTGGTTACAGAGGCGCCGACAAACGATCGCGCTATCCATCTGCGACTCTAGAGAGCAGCTGACTGGGTGCCACCCATCAATGGAGGATCAATATCCACCGAGCCACCTTGTCTCCACACGATATTAAGAATATTAGATTGCAGCGAGGGATAATCAGGAATATCAGGATAATTAATAATTAGCGCCCACTCGGATAATATTATTGTTAATATTTATGAATCTACATAGTAGAAGTAGTAAATTTATAATGACATTATTTAAATAATCGACTCAAATGGACTATCCGGATTCGGGATTATCCAAATCTTAATATCAAGGGCAGTTAATAGCGCACGCGGCTAACAGAATCAGCGTTGAGGAGAAGAGTTCCACACGGAACTAGAAACAATTAGGAATATTGTCAGCTTACAGCTTGGATGCCTATTAAAGTGAGCCCTCTGACCCGAAGATAAAAAGCAATAAATTAGACGTCGTGAAGTCACTTTCAACTTTCAGCGGAAGTCACGACAAATACGTATCGTGAGGACAAGCTGCACTTAATACGTATGAAGTATTTATAGGATACGATGGTAGTGAGAAGCACTATGAAGCTGTGTTCTAACGTCTCACAATATAGTTTTAAATATCGATGCCAGGCTTGACGCGTCTTGCGCAAAAATTTAGAAATGGTCAGACAAGGTTCCAATCCTTATATCAGATAACGAAAACAAAGCGCAGAAGATTAGGAGGGATGCCCTCCACGCCTTTATGGTGGCTTAGGAGTTGTGGTGCTTGACTCGCTTGAGTTTAGGAACCTACTACTAAGACACCGGGAAAATACAAATTCAGCGTTGGCGCATTTCGGTCTGAGCAGCAGCACAAAACCCAAACTTACCACAAAAATGGATGGGCAGAAGAAATGAAATAATATCCTTTGCTTCAAGTTTGGTGAGCAAGGGCTTCTAATCCCAGTGTCAAAGCTTGAATGAAAGACGGCAAAAGTTGCACGTTGGCGAAAATCATAACGAATAACCAAAGCTTACTGTTGCATGACTGACATTAACAACTTGAAGAATTCAAAGTGGAGCAACAATTATGTGTCGCGAAGCACACTGAGCAGATTGGACTGGCCGATGCTGGTTTTACGCAAGGTAAAGATAACTCAAGATACAGCCATACTTGTGCATGTCGACGATTACAAATATTATCCCAATATTATCTATATTTCAAAGATTAGCGATATTTTATATCGGCAAGCAGTGCTGTGCAGAACAGGAGCGAGGTGATATTTGATATGAAGAATGTCAAGATATAGCAATATGGAGAATGCATTGTGAAAGCCAATTAGATTGGTAATGTGTACTTCCCGTTGCAGTCTTTGAGAGATTCCAAGTATTTTCTTACCTTCATTGTCGATTAATCTAGGAAGGGTTTCCTGCAAAGCGATAGCGTAGAGGAATTCTTCAATAAGCAGTTAAACGAATATCTCAGGCACCACAGAATTGCCGGAATTGAATATCATTCACTGTATACAGATAAATGGATATCGGACACTGGTGGAGATCAAGGTGCCTTCTGGGACTAGAATATGGGTTTTGGGCAGACTCGTCGGTTTATCTGAGAAACAATTCCCCTAGCTTTAACTTGCAAAGAGGCTTTATGTAATACGCATACACCAGAGTAGTGCGATTTTGTGGTCGGCGATTATGATTCTCTGATTGTCAATCAGACTTGGGAACAATTGGGTGCATAGATTCAAGGCTCATTTGGTTGTAAAGGGATGCTCCCATCAGTTTGCCGTTAATTACATGGAACATTTTCGCCAGTATGCTGACTAGTGATTGTGCGTCTTATGAGACACTTGTCTGGATGTGAAATAAAGAGGCAAGGCGATCTTGGAGCTTCGATGTCGTCAGGCCATTCGCAGTACATCAAGGATTTATTATGCCCTCATGGCCCGTTTCGAAATTGGCTCAACGGAATGAAAACCCGCATATATCATGTCCTTAGGTATTTCTTGTCAGCTATTGACTTGAAATTGTACTACCGGCAATATGGTCAACCGCTTTGTAGATATGTATATGCGGAGTTACCTATCGATATCGAAAGAGTCACAAAACCGCTAACTTGAGTCAATGCGTTTGAAAGTTATTTTTCTTTGTACGCATTCAGCAATTGTTTTGAAAGGGGAAAAAATAACGAAAATAAGCATCATATTGAACAAAGACGACTGGTTGATATTATTAACAATAAAGCAACATTGGATAACCATGATGGCGTTCATTGACTTGGCGGGAATGTCAGTAGCAATCTTTGCGTGACTCGGCCCAAACCCATAGTTTTCTGCAATATTTTTATAAAGGTCCTAGTTTTTCGGAACACCGCGGAAATCAGACACACCATTGACCCACGGCTCAAAGAGCGCCTCAAGAGAATCATTTCTCCAAATAAATCCCATAATAAAAAATTAATTATTAGATTTTGATTGATTGGTTATTGATTAGATTTTTTTCTATTTGGTAGCTAGTGATGAAAGTCAGGCGATGATGCTACGAAATCGAGAAGAAATCAAATAAAAGCAATATGGACCACCAGTAGGGTCCGATGCAAAGCTTATGTATAAATAATATATTTTTTGTCTATGGTTCCTAGCATTCTGACATGCAGTGAAGAGTGGCGTTAAGCAATCCTGAGATGGAGTACGCTATCTGCGGCAGTCAAGGAGGCTATTGTAATACAAAGGACGATTTTGGAAATTGGTTGCGGAGACAACAGCTCACCTATCATAGTGTATGGCGAAAATCTGAGCGCGCAATCGTTAACTAAAAATCCTACTCACTATTTCAGAATAAAGTATACTGATATACGAGATCATTTTGTAGGAGAAATTGTAAAGGAAGCCAAGTTTTGCTAGAATATAAATGTACAACCGAACTGACTCCCGATATTTTGATCATAAACCTTCCGAAGGCAATAAAAAAAAAATAGCATAGTGTGTATAGTAGGTTGGTGTGTGCAAAGGTTTTTTTTACTTTAAAATTCATTAGTATTTAATTGTCAAAGAATAAAATAATACATTTAAACGTAAGTAATAGGAGCGAATTTCGGAAAATCTAAATTTTTATACAGTATCATATTGCAATTGGACCCAAAAGTTGTCGAACGATTACAAGTAAATGAAAAAAATTCAGACTTTCATATAAATTCCATGATTCTTGTTTCTCCCAGTTTGCATACCCACAAGGTAATGTTCTGGGCTCCTTGCTCTCTGTTGAACAAAAATATTCCAAATAGTCTTCATTGCCTTGCCCATCCGGAACAGGACGGATCGGACTACTATATCTATATCTTGGTAAGAAATGTATAAGAAATAAATTTTGTTGTATTTCATCTACTCCCAGATATGGCCATTTAAGCTTTACTTTTATACAAATTGGCTGCCTATATTATAAGCTACGTTTCCGTAGCTTATGTCGATTATGTCGTGGGTAATCTAGATTTTTTTTGTTTCTCACTAAATGGGGTTTTCATTAAGGATCTTAAACTGCGATTTGAGATCGAGAGAGGAAAGGTTTTTCTACAAAGTCAGAAGATTCAAAAACTTAATTTTATATCCTATCAAAATCGAAAAATGATATCATATAACTATCAGAGGAGAAAATTCCAGCGTCAAAATAAGAATATCAGTAAGACCTATATGTGTTAATAAATCAATGCTTTATATACAATCAATATTATTTATTTTCTTTGTTCTTTACTCATAGTTTTTATTTTCTTGATTTTTAATATCTGTTGAGCAAAGTGTCAAGATGTTCATAATACAAAATTCGAATTTTGACTCCAGCCCGAAAGCTACAATTAAAAAAAGAAATCGTTTGCACTTATAACTCATTTTCTTCGGAACCAACTTATTAAAAAAATATATAAGTATGCACAATCTTTTATTTAGGTGGTCGATCAGACAATCATAAGTTGATTTTCGGCCCTGCAAACACTTGTTAAAAAATAAAATATGGTGACACAGTGACACTTGTATCTCAGCAGCCAAAGTAATCATGTTTTCGAATATCGAATGTTGACTATTATGGCATAAACTTGAATTAAATCAATTCTTGTATGTAAGTCGATGTTATTCTGCTATTAGGTAAGCACCACACAAGAAAACACAACTTTAAACGTTATATCCTTGTTAAAGTTTTCTTGTAACTCAGCAGTCCCAATAAATGATGGCTAGTCGCCGAAAATGTTGAATGCTAATAGGGTTTCACGGCATAAATCTTGAAATAACACAGGTTCTGAATGGAAATAAAAAAATAAAACTTATAAATAAGAGGATATACCTTCAACCACACATATCATCCGGATGGTAAAGAATACTGCGAAACCGGTAACCTAATCCGAGACGCATAAAACACTCATTTTAATAAAGCTATGCATCTAATTGCTTATTTGCACGTCTATAAAAGTGCACTCAGGTAACGAAAACATTTCCATTACCACTGTCTACTGAAGGATAATAATCGATCTTTACTATTCATTCCGGGAGTTTCATAGCTACAGCACTCCAAAAGGAAGGTAACTTTATAATGCAATCATTAATTTAAGCAACAAATAGGACTTTGTTGGTAGACCCACAAATTGGCCAGCAGAACCCAAAAAGTTTCCAGATTTAATTGATATGCGGTGACATAAAATATAGCAGGCAGTTTAATAAATGCCAAAGTGCTTTAGAACCTATTATCAGACCACTTCGCCTTCCCTACTGATGCGCTCGAAAATGTATTCGTTCCAGCATTCAAAATTTCTGGAAAGAGGAGTCTGCGACCTGCTTGCCATACCAACATATCGCAATCTTCAAAGCAATGCCTTACGAAAGCCACTTGTAAACTAAATAGGGTTCGAAAGCAAAATATAAAATATGTACAACCACGGTACATCGAGAAACTTTCACCAACCAGTACAAAGCATCTTTTATGGAGAACTCACCCAAATCCAATTCCTACGATCGAAGCACTTAGTCACTCTGATATGGAATTCTTCAGAAAACTTGGCCCGCAAGGACGAAAGCATAGAAAAACAATTGCTTCACATTTTGGAAGTGTTTTCTATCCGAACTCTGTCTCTATTTCATTTAATTTACTACCAATTCAATCTCAAATTTGTTCCTTTGCCAATATTTTTTCGGCCAAACGAGATCGCAAAAGAGCTAAAACTAAAAAGAGCTTCAGCGGTGATTTAAGAACTCCCAAAATGATAATTGATCTGTGCTATTGAGGTTTTTTGTAAACTCTTTAATGGAATCAGAAGTGTTGGCTACTACACAAAGAAATTCACAAAATCTATTATCATAATGCCGAAACACGAAAAAACCACAGAATTGCGTTATTGTACAGACCAATTAATTTATTATGGTGAAAGTCATGGAAATATTGAACAAGCCTACAGAATAACATCAGAAATACGCACTGAATTCGGACAGCGGAAATATTGTTGCGGAAAATTCTTGTCGTCTCTATCGCCACAGCCGCCCTATTACCCTCTCTGCTACTACAAGAACAGAATTAGCTAGGTGTTACGCCTGGCAGGTCGAATTTATTACCTTCTCTTCGCGTCGCTGCCACCTCTCACGGCCCCTCTGACCCTTGGTCAGGATTCCGTCGACCTGGTGTATCACCTGGCCAACGCCTAGCCACAAGCACGACTCCTGCAGCTCGATTTGCTGGTTCCTCTGCGTCTGATCCGATCCGATCAGGAGACCTTGATCATTGATCCTAGATCCTGGTCGCTTAATCGGTGATCCTTTCTCCTTGAATCTTTAGCCTAGCTCCGTGACCTATAAACCTCTATATCCTTGATCCGAGATCCTTGATCCGGGATCGTTGATCTTCATGATCCTTGATCTTTGATCCTCGATCCTTGATCTTCGAGCCTCAAGTCCTTGCACTTTGACTTTGGACTTTTCACTAATCGATTTTTTGGACGTGCTCACTTTGACTCCTGTATTCGAACTGTTCCGCTTTCCTGCAGCTATTGTACTGTTACCGCCGGGCCCGAAGTTCATCGACGTCCCGTTAGGTCAACGGCGTCTCCTCTTACCTCTTCAAAGGTACTTTTACCCTTTGTTGCGCCTCTCCCTTTGTTTCGCCTCTCCTTTGCATCACACTGCTGCGGCTTCGTTTTGTTGTCATTTGTGAATCGTTTATTCCTCACATTTCCTCCATTCTTCGAAAACTAGACGAAAATTGTGTCCGCTTGCACTCCTTTTCAAATTTTCTCGGCTTGATCACGGTATTCGTTCCCTTCATCCGCCCATGGTTTTGGTATTTTTCATGCACCGCCACATTTAGTATATTTTTCCCCATCTGATCATGCCGATCGTTATATGCGATAGTGTCCAGTGTTGCCAGATGGGACTGCGATAGTTTCCTATCGATCCCTAGATATGGGCTCATCCCCGAATTTTCACCCGATGGCTGCCATGCGGTAACACATTTGGTAAGTTTGCGTTACCGGCGTTACCGATGTTTTCGCCGGCCCACGCCTCGGCCGTCGGTCTTGACACCGCCGCGCCACCGTCGGTGATTAACAGTGCCGTGAACGGGTGCTTTACGCCTAGCTCCTCTAAGAAGACCGTTCGTCGCTCATTTTTATCCGATGAGTTACTACATTCGACGTCGCTTGGATTTGTTCCAATTTTCTTCAGCTCTGTGCTCAGACACGTTCTTCTCGTCCAACTGCTGCGACGGCTTCATTACGGCTACGGACAACCTTTCCTCCAGCCAACCATGATTCCGTTTCCTTATGGGTATCGACATATTTTATCTCCGCACAGATGTTGGTGAGGAAATTCCATTCTAACACCAATGCGTCGATTATTCCCGAGAGTATTAGTACATGTATTGTCACCGTTTCTGTTCCCAATCCGATCTGCACCTCTAGCTGTGAGTGGATTTCTCCGCCGCGTCCGACTGCCATTCGTATTTGTCGTTTAATGGGATCCAGGCATCTTGTAGTCTGACCGCCAGACGTTTGCTTATAAAGCTGGCTGTTGCTCAAAAGTCCACTTAATTTGGACTCCTATCTTTATTGTTGCGGTCAGCAATGCCTTCTCGGCTTCTATGTTCCACATTAGTTTTGTGGAACCTTGCGATCCCCGCTCGCCCCTCAAAGGCCGAGATCGCAGATTCTCCATCCTATCTTTCCGCAGACCCAAGAGAATGTCAATTGGCGATTTTGACATTCTCTGAAGTCTGAAGTCCTTGAACTGTACCGTACTTCTGCCTTCGCTGCCTGACCTGACTTTTTGGAAGTCGTATATGAATTCTCCCCATGATTTTCATTGTCTGCTGTTGGCAATGAACCATTTTAAGGCCCTGCCTTGCAGCAGTTCCGGCATCGTTGTGGGAATCTGGTCTGTGTCGAGGCCGTACTTTACGGCCGACCACTCAACTTGCTCCAAAAACTCAAGTGTTTTGTCGTTACCGTCGTATCGAAAACTACACTCGCGTACTCGCGAAAAAGCTGTTTTGCTAGGTTATCTCGCTACGGAATCGTGCGACTAGCTCAGAGAGGTTGTGTATTCGTCCCACCAATTTTATAATGTTGTGATTGCCCGTGACCAACAATATTCTAAGGACTTAAATGTATTTTGGTTTATGGTGTCTACAATTGTTTCCTTGACTGTCTCTGGCGATGCCACTCGTAATTGTCTGGTCAGGCGCCTATCTCGCTGACGAGAACTAGCAGGATGTATCGCCGGGCAGTATGACTTCTTGTCGCCCCTATCGCCACAGCCGGCCTTTATCTTTATCCTTGCTCCGTGTCCTGTGATCCTTGATCCTTGATCCGTGATCTTTGATCCTCGATCCTCGATAGTTGATTTTTGATCCGCGATCCTTGATCCTTGATTGTTGATCCTGGGTCCCTCAAGCCTCAAGTCCCTGGACTTGACTTTTATCTCTTCACTAATCGATTTCTCGGACGTACTCACTTTGCCTCCTGCACATGTCCTGTCCCGCTTTTCTCGCTGCTTCCTTATTTATAGGCAGCCATTGGCTCGTTATTCTTAGCGTCTGCAATCACGCCACCGGGTCCAAGGTCCACAGGAGTCCCGCTGCATTTGCGGCGTCTCTCCTCCAGAGCCTGCGATCACGCCACCGGGTCCGAAGTCCATCGAGTTCCGTTAGGTCCAAGGCGTCTCCTCTTTGGACTCCACAATCCACCAATTACCGCCAATTCGACCTCGATGCCTTTGGCTGGCAATCCTGTATCGCCATTCCTTGGCTGTTGTTAGGCGCCCTCAAAGGTACTTTTCCCATTTGCCTCACCCCTCCTTTGCCCTCGAAGTTGTGAATTTCCCCGCACCTCTGCTGCTGCGGCTGCGTTTTTTTATCATTTGTAAGGTGATTATTTAGCTCTTCACAATACTTAGGCATATAACTGAGTGCAGTAGAAACTATAATCCCTAAATTAATGGATTCCGCGGTTTGGTAGTTGATCAATCTTCCATCTCTTGAGATGTCGTCGTGTTGTGATAGTTGAAGTCCTTCCTAGTCTTTTACGTCACGATCGCGAACTTTGCAGGATTTATGGCAATGTATGACATATTTTATGGCATATACGCAATTCGCTCTAGCAAGAATGGAAACGTCGTCAGCGTAGAGGGGTTGCGAGTAATTTAAGGGGCATCATGCATAAGAAGCCCGTACAGCGCTGACTAAGAAGACACTGTAGGACTCCTGATGTGATGGGTCTTGCGCTACAGGACACGACATCCAGGACTACCTGGAAAAATCTATTTTGTAGAAAGCTATCGCAATGAATTGCGAATGGATCTTTTTATACCCGGTATATCTTAGTGCCAACCGAGAATGTATGAAACCACCTGGGTAAATCTATTTTGTAGAAAGCTATCGCAATGAATTGCGGATGGATCTATTTATACCCAGTAACCAAAGGGTGCAAGTGTATTATATCTTAGTGCCAACCGATAATGTATGAAGCAGGCAGAAGAGGCATCTCCGACTTTAAAATGTATATATATTCATGATTAGCGCCACCAGCCAAGTTGATTTAGCCATGTCCGTCTGTCCATCTTTCCGCCTGTCCGCCTGTCCGCCTATCCGCCTGTCCGTGTGGTACTATAAGAGCTAAAGCTACTAAATTTGGGAGCACCAAATCACCACATTATAATCTGTTGCAAGCAGTTGTTTTAAAATTTGGCCACGCCCACTTCGCTTTCGAAATCATAAATAACGTATAACTAAGCAATAGTAGTGATTTTTGGTTTAAAGTAAATAGATATAAAATAAATACATTTGTGCCGTGTATCTCTGAAATGGGCACTTTCAAATGTAGCTTTTCTACTCGTTTAATCAATTAAATATATTTGATCAATTTGATCTAAATTAAGTTAATTAAAGTTCCCGCTGTGCATTCAGCTTATTTTGTGTATTAATAATTGTATTAATCTTACATTTAGTTTTGTGCTGTGGTTGCTTATCTTTGCATTTTTTGCTTTTCTCTTTGTGCTTCATCCTATACTTCACAGTTCCAGCTCTACGGTTTAAGCTTAGTCTCCCTCCCCCGTTCGCCCTCTCTTCCTACACGTAACTACTCTATCGCCTTCCTCCCTCACTATACATACGTAATGGGAACAGTGGTAAGTCACTATAATGTCTACTAATATTATCTGCGTTGTAAAATCCATTGGCTTGCGCCAGGGAAATTATGTCTTTTATGCGGCAAATCAAGTGTTTTTAAAAAAATATTTATCAGATTTCGTAGAAATAACGCTATGCTCTCGGCAGTTTAATCACCTTAAGCTATTAAATGAGTCTCCTAAGCGCAAAAAAAAAGCGGTTGACACACCACATTTGAGCGGATCCCTACAAATTATTGGGAATTCTCAACCGCAGACCCCTCAGCACTACCCATTATATTTATCCTCGATGATGAGATCAAGGGCAATGAAAGATTCGATGTAAGAATGTGCCGCGAAAGAAGTCGTGCCTCAAGTAATAATCATGGTGTCCGCTGGGGGGTCACAATCTATGACCCCACAGAACCCTGCTTCAAAAACTTCACAGGGTATCAAGCCCGACTACCGGCCGAAATCAGTAGTACACACAACCACTGTGTATTGCCAAAGATATTTCTTTAGATATTTGCTAAGAAACAGATATTTTGTTCAAACATCTGAAGATGTAATTGTCTATATTAGATGCAAAAGTACAACCGAAAAAATTAAAAATAAAAGATGTAAAATGTCATATTATATTATGCTAGATATATTTTATCTTTCTAAATAAATATCCCTAACGCTCTGCAAATTTCTGGTCGGAGATTGTTGTTTATAAAGAGAGAAAGAGAATAGAATAACTCTTCCTAGGCCAGACCATAACATTTTGCCCTCTACGTCTTCCAGTTTGTCAGGTCCTAAAATTTATTGAGCTCTATCCTTCTCTCCTATCATAATGCAAGGGGCTTACCTAGTAAGCTTCCTAACTTGTATTCTGAACCCTAATTAAAGCCAAACATTTTTAGCTCCGAAGTCCTTCCAGTTATATACACAATATATAGGCTTAATCGGCCTTCCAGACGAGGTGGTAACTTCTCAACTGTATTATTAACTTTCGAGGAATGTAACGATGTTGAATTCATTTGTGTGAAGCAATCAATTCATTGTAGTTTCACTTCTGTTACTTGTCCCTACTTCCCCATTGTCAGAATTTCTTATATATTGGAACCACCTTTCCGCTATCCAATTGGTCTCCAACAGACATTCATATTGGAATCATTTAGAAACTCTAGGCGATTTTAACATCCCTGCAGTTATTTGGTCCACAAATATTACATTATTGAGGAAATATATTATAATTACCTATTCATACCAAAATTTCAAATAGAACATAATCGTCAATCCTAGTTTAAACGAAAGCTCGCTTCTATTGGATCTTCAATATGTCTAACGGTTTATTCACCGTGTCCCGCAAGGTAGCCATCTTGGTCCCTTATTGCTTACATTATTTATTAATAACCTGACAAAAGTCCTGACTAACTCAAGGGTACTTATGTACGCTGACGACGTTAAACTTTGCGTGCGTAATTTTCAAACATGGTGCAGGACAAACTTATTAAAATTGAACGGCTTTAAGTGCAAGCTGATGATATTCTCACGTGTTACTTCAAAGCTTACGAATTATACGCTGAAATGCTGCTCTTTGGAAAGAATCACTCGAGTTGACGATTTGGGTGTCCGCTTAGATCTTAAACTTGAGTTCATTGATCATATTTCATGCATGTTGAATAAAGCCAATGGTGGTCAAAGGAATTCGATGACCCTTATGTTACGGAGCACTTCTACACTTCGTTAGTCCGTCCTATCCTAGAGTAAGGATCCTGCGTTGGGGTTCCCCGGTGGGATGTCCATACTAATCGCACTGAATCAGTTCAAAAGAACTTTTTACTTTTCGCTGTACACGGCTTAAACTGGGATGTAAACTTAATGTTACCCTCCTACCCAGACTTCTCCTGATTAACCTAACTTCTTTAGAAAACGGTAGAACGAAGCTAGGCATCACTTTTATATATAACCTAATCCGTGGTGAAGTTGAGAGCACCAACTTATTAGGTCAGCTAAATTTCCACGTACCGTATAGAAACACTAGCACCTATTTACCTTTGCACCACTGCAGAACAGCTTATACAGCATGCACCCTTTAGAGTATAATGTGCAAATTATAACGACTTGTAAAAATAGCATTAACTGTCGATAGCCTTTCTAATCTAAAATCATTAATCCTAACCCTTTTAGAACACATGCAAGCAAGCAATCGAGCAGTGCGGCATGAATTATTCCAGTATCAATACATTTACATTGTATATTTAGCAGGGTATTCAATTTGAGCCGGAGCAATTTCAGCGAATTAAAGAATTCAGTTAGATAGTCCACAACTTCACCTTGAATTATCGCAGTATCAATTTACGTATTGTCGTTTCGCGGATGTTCCATTCTGTATAGTGAAATTGATGGTATTGACATCGATGTTTTCGGTAAAAAATCATCAGACAATAAATTGAGTGGGTCACAGAAGATGTTCTCCCTCAAATCTCACAGTGTACAATTCCAATGGTTTCTTGTGAGATATGACTTTTCACATTCAAGAGTTTTTCTGATGTTGCAGAACACTAAGGCATCAGTGCAGGTACAAAAATTCCAGATGATGCAAACCGATGAAAAAAAAAATAGGCATGCAATTTTCACCTGTGTCTTCTGTTATGGCGCGCATAACTCTGTCATATGTGATGCGTTGTTCTGAAACAAGCAGCTTAAGATTTATCTGAACTAATGTCCCCAGGTTTCTCGTTTCAAATAACGATCGGATTCGGATTCGCAGCATGTAATTTATGTAGAATGTCTTCATTCAAATGTCAAGGCTGTCAATATTATAGCAAATAAGTGCGTATTAGCTGTGCCCTAGCAGTATTCGATCAACAAGGTGTCCCAATTTAAATAATTCTCAAGGAGACTTAGTTCTGGCAAGCTTGGTGATACGTTACTCTCAACTGATCATCGACTGTTAAATCGTGGAATGATGTCTTCCTGCTTACATTAATTAACTGCAATCTCATAAATAATTTTGTATTGCTAGGGTTAAAAAATTGGGATGTCCATCAATTCCATGAATTGATAAAAAAAAAGGAATTAAAAGGAATTCGATAACCGATACTAAACTTCGTTCGTTTATCCCAATCGTCCTTCGTTTGGAGTCCTAATTGGATGTACTAAATAATTGTATGATGTCCAAATTAAATCTATTCAAAAGAATTTTTAACTTTTCACCCTACTCGGTTTAATATGGATTGCAAACCTAAAGTTACTTTTTAATTCTATTAAACTCTATCTATTTGATCTTTCTTTCTATACGAAACCCTAAAATTATGCTTGAATAGCCCTTATATTTAATTTAAACTTCACAACACAAGTGTAGAACGAGTCCGAGTTTTTTGGTCAACTTATTTTTCATTTACCGAGTACTAACGATTACTTTAACTTTATTATTGTAAATTGCTCTTGAATATCAATATATAGAAATATATACAAACTCTTTTAAACTTCGTTTGTTAGTCAGATATACAATTTAAATTCAAAACAAAGTGTTACAAACTAATATAAATTCTGTCGACCATAATGTATCGCCTGAGCTCTTTCGATATGTGAAAAATTCTCGGGCTTTAGAAGGTTATTGCAACAATTTCAGCTTATTCCGATATAGGAAGAGGACGGTGCACGTTTTGTTTTAACAATCCGGCCTTTGTTTTAATGGTGACAACAAAAATTGCCCCATATATTGAGTACCGTTACAATTCTCTTCCAACGCTTGGTTGCGCATACAGAGGTCTGCCAATTAATGGCGTGAGGACACCAGGATCGTTTTCATTTGCCGAGAGCGGCGAGATTGGCCCTGAATTCATTATAGTTTTACATTATGCAATGATGGTAGATAACTGTACTTAATTAAGTGCGGCTCTATTGAAATATCGAATAAATAACAGCTCAAGCCATCTTTACAGCACTCTCCAACTGCCCCCCAGAATGTGACGAGCGGGGAGGTATGTAGTGACAATTAACTGCAAGCGGGCAGCATTAATTTTATTTCTCTCCTCGTCTCACACCTTTAGCACTCTTTTAGAAGTGGCCAGTTCTCGCGAAACGCCAACAAAATTTGTTGCATTGTGGCAAAGAAGAAACGCTTAAGAGCAAGTCCGATACGAGTTCCAGGCGACAAAATAGATTGAATAGAATAGAATAGACAGCAATAATCGATGATTATATTGAAATAGAGAACTTACAGCTATTCATTCATTAGGCAATATTATTGGGTGTTTTGTGATCGAACCAGCACGCATTTGCTCAACCTTTTAATGTTGGAATCAAAGGGCTTTTAGATTGAAATAATAAATTATGCGTTCTTTAACATCTCTTACCGTCAGTAATTAGCTCTTAGATAAATTAACTACTATCAAAGTACTACCCTAACGATGAGTAAATTTGTCATATCCACTGCGCATGAGGAAGTTTCAAAAAGATTGGTCCTTGCCACCACTTTAACCTATTCTCGCTTGTTTGCAGAGCACGGGTCAGCGGGGTTACTTTTAAGTCTACTTTGTATTAATCCTCCTACCTTACTATGTTCTTGAATAGCCACGTCAAATGGATATATATGTATGTCATCCAGCGGCAAGAATGCGGGGATATCCAACCAAGGAGTGGAGTTAATGAAGTAACGAGTTTGCGATACAGATTTGGGAATGACACTTTTATTTTAAGCATCACAACAAAAACCTATTGCCGTCCTACTCCAAACTAGGGATCGATGTAGCAAATGCTGGTAGTACCAGAAATTTCCCAAATTCCTGTCAAATAAGGATACATCAGAAAGTCCAAAAAGTTGAATAGCATCTACCTCGCATACACGATTCTAAGATAATCCCGCCAGGACAAGACTGGACTGCACCTTTTCATCCCAAACTTTTTCTAATAGTCATAATTCTGGCACGAATAATTTCCCTAGATGTACTATTGGGTTAATAAACCATAACAAATTAAATAGTTAGGCCAGCTAAGATAAAATAATACGATTGATAATAGTGACTCTATTATGATCCATGTGCACAGTAGCCGCCACAATACTTTTAATCAAGCATGATCGACTTTTCATTTTTTCAATTTTTCTAAGTTAAGTTTACTTCTAATCAAGTGTAAAAGAAGCGCATCCAAAATGTCGGCCTCTGTCCAAAGAGATTAAAGCGCGACCAACGCAGAATTGATAGCATCAACTAGACTGCACGGCCTTGTTATCCAGCCTTGTTTTCGAATCGATACTTATGAGCTTTAAAGCCATATGATTGACCATTCCAGGTACCAAATAGTTCTCACTAAGATGAGCCTTAGGCAACTCAGGCAACTTTAACATCGGCAATGAGGTTACTCGAGTTTACGGTTTCGTACATAAATCTGATCCACCTTTTAATTCCCCACCCCTATCAGATAAATGACCTATGATTTTGGCCGTAATGTAAAAATAATCAACGTCAAAATATTGTGACCTGGTCGCCTGCCGTATCTGAGTGCACTGATGTTACTATACTTTCCAAGCGAGAGCGGAAAGTATTTTTATATTGAAAATCGCCAAGAGTAGGTGTTTCTTGACCAACCTTTATTGCTTGATTCTAAATGTTTTTACAAAAGTCGTTCTAAGCTATCATTTAATGAAATTATTTAAAAATAATTTTAATTTAAAGTCTAAAATTTGAGATATCCCATCGCTTTGCTGCCTTGGCGCAATTTGATTCCCAGGAAGACAGTGATGAAGATACTGGGTTGGATATTATCGGGGTACCGGATTTGGAGTGCCGGATTTGCCTAATGGTTTGTTGACCTAAAGCAGACCCTAACAATAAGGAGCTCATAAAAGTAAATCGGATTGGTAGACAGCGGGTGCAAGTATAATTAAATCGCCCGAACCGTGGACCGAGGCAATGCTTAGGTGCTTTCAATTCGATCATACCGCTGTGGCGGGTTCCACACTGCTAGCTCACCCTTGTGCCTAGAGATGATGTGTAAACTGTAATGGAAATCATGCTCCATAGAACATAGGATTTACCGGAATTATATTCTAAAGATGCAAAGGATATTGACAAAACTTCTAATGGTCAAACCTAAGGATACTAATTGCCAGCAACGTCCTCGAGCTGCTATTTCAATCCCTTCATTATATATCCAGCATGGCATATCCTTTGCGGACGTCTTCCGATCATCTCAAACTCCATATCCTCTGCGGAAAAGCTCTCTGGATGCGAATGCAACTTAGATTGTAAGTCCATTGTCTTTTTGAGTTAAAACCACTCCACACACTTTCTTACTTGCATCCGTTTTTATACAAAATTCATTCCAATGATCTGGGTATTGTAACTAAGCCATTTTAAAAAAGCTGCATTAAATGCATTTTAGCATTTACCTGTTCATGCAAAAGGAGCATACTTTTTACATAATATTGTTATAAATCGTCTTTAATAACTATAAAATGCAACATTACGTCTAGCACCGTCCGTGTCTGTTGGGACTGGGTATTTTTTGACCACCTTGTATATTTTGTCATCAGTTCTGTTATCCGTACATTTATGTCCCGAAAATGAAACATGAAAAAAATATTTAATGTACCTTAAGGTTGTGCTTCCACACATGTCCAAGTCTTTTGAAAGATTTTGTTATCAAGAGTTTTTAGCTCAGTGATTGCAGGTGTCTGCAGCAAGCTTGCTATGCGAGTGTAGAGCGAGGTGAGGGGGATTGACACGTTGTAGTGAAGGGTCTAAAATCTATAGGCGAAAGTAACTGATAACTGCCTTTATCAGTATGTTAAGGAATTGGACTTGGAGTGCTTGGCCTCCTGCAACTTACAATCTGAGTCCGATGTCACGGCGTATATTATGTCATGGAGCGAGAGGTGGTGGCGTGCAGAGCTTGTGTGAACTATCCCATATGGACCTAAAGTAGATAATTAGTTTCGAACCTCAAATGCAACTATTTATATTTATCACATATCCTAATCCTCCTAATCACAATATAAGAGATCACGATGATTTCTTGTTTCATAGATATGTGTAAAATGGCTGCACAACCCATTTCCACATTACATAATTTAATATAAGAGTTAGCAGAATTAGATCGAAATCGATCGAAAATGCAGAATGCTGTATCTAGCTTTATGCGTTCTCAGAAAACCTCACAGAATACATGGAATCGCTAGGATGAATGCTTGGACCGTTATTTTTAAGTTATATTTGAATTGGGGTTCATTTACATTTTATCTAAATGTAGTATTTACTTTTATGTAGGAAAACAAATGTCATAATACGACACTGTTTTTAACTAAAAAGTATAATAACCACATCTCTTCTATGGTATAGAAGTTTTTCTGTGACGTGATCAGCTATCACAAATTTAATGTAGTATTTAATGAGATTCTAAGGTATATATTGAACTTATCATGGACAGCACATGTAACCGAATTTTCCCAGCAAAGTAAATGGATAAATATGAGAATCTTAATTTATATAAAAATTAATAAAAAAGAGTCGATGTATTTGTTTGAGAAACTGCAAATTATTGCCTCTAGAAGAAGAATTAAACTTACTTGCATGAGACAAAGATCGACATCCAAAAGACAATGGTTAATGGTTTCTGACATCAACTTTCCAACCATATTAAGAATATTATAATAGATACACAATTCAAGATAAAATTAATGTAATACATTAAAAATATCTGGACTTGGGGAACTCAAAAAAAAAACGCAGGATACATTTTTAAATAAGCTTTACAAATCGTGTACAACGTAATTAATTATTTGTAACTATATGTGACTGTAATGTGTTTTTAATTTTGAAGTTCCAAACTTAACGCGATTAGATTACACTATTTATAATAAATACAAATACAAATAAGTTTTGTAGTGCTTCCTTATATAAAGGCGGAAAATTAGTTTATTTAGTATGGCAAAGAAACATTTTCGACTTTAACTATAATCGACTATAATCTTTTTATCTATTAGTTGAGGTGAAATTACCCAAGATTCCGCATTAGTGTTTGCTATTATGTTGGCTATAAACATACACGGTTGTATTTTCTGTTCTGGAATTAGTATGGTATTTTCGAACGACGAGCAGAAGAAGACAAAGAGCTAAAAGTGCTAGAGCCCGGATTTGAGACTTAAATCGTCTGGTTGTTAAATGTTGTTGAATGTGTTGGCTTGTATTATATATTTTACCTTTTTATAATTTTCTGTTGAATTCTAGCTAACAGATAGATCATCCATTACTTTGAGTTCTTGAGGCAGCTAAAGAATAACATATTTCTGTCAAGCTATTTAATTTGGTTAGTAGAAATAATTGTACATTATACCTATTTGATATATATACCAAATATTTACCAAGTTGATGGTAACGTCTGACATATGTATAATGTGATGCCTTGCCTTGTTTTCCCCCTCCTAATTTTGCTGAACTTATTGATTAGGATTCTATAATTTTCAATTCTGTTTCTGATTTTTTTGGCCTTTAGTAGACTTATCAAATTCAAATCGAAAATCTTTAATCGCAGCAGCTATTCCTGTCCATTGCATTAGCTTCCATAAGCGGTTATCAACTAAATTAAACAATTTTTTTTTCTAAGTTCTTGGCTCGACTCAAATTATTTTGAATTAATTTTAAGTAATTTTTTGCACCTTTTGTGCAGTAGTTATATTTTGAGAAGCATACTAAGGCACGTTAGACCGACAATTATTATGAGTAAAATTTATATTATTTTAGGTCGGGTGTCTTTACCTCGACTTGATTGGTATTTGATTGATATTTAAAAAATCTATGCTGCGAGTAAAATACTGCATTGCTACTGAAATGTTGTAATTCCAGAAGCTTAAGAATCGAGGAAAGCCTAGCATTGACACCATAATTATCAAACATTGTCTGTGACCGTTTTTGTGCCCAAAGAGAAGTGGAAGGGAACTTTAAGAGGTTTACATAGAGCTTATGTATTTTATTTTAAGACACAACTGGGAACATTGTCAGAACCATCAGATAAGGTCAATTCTTCAACAAGAAAAGGATGACGCTTTAAGCATACGATAGACTATAAGAATAATGCAAAGGTCGAAGGCTCCTGAAAGAAGGAAGCAAACAAATTAGGAATTCCAGTATTGGAGGATTCAGTAACCCCAATATAGTGGAGAGAAGATATAATTAAATTAGAGTCTCGCTTAGACTTGACCAAATAAATTGTCTGGGATTGTTATGCATATAAGAAATTGAGAGAGTAACAATAAATATTTCGAGAGTACATTCATTCAAGCAGAGATAAAGCTTCAGATCTGGTACCTTTAGTGACTAAGAATAATCAAGTGGTAGACTTTATAAACATTAATTATCTTATCTAGAGCAAGATGTGTTAAGTTATGTATAAATTTATATTGGCAGATAGGTAATGAAAAATTTGAATCAAGACAAGACAACCAGGAGACAAGCAAATAATGGAAATCTCCTATGAAAATGAACTCATCAGAATTACCAGATGTAACAAACTGGATGACACTTAAGTGATTATCATAAACAATACAATCAGACCTGGATGAAATGTAAGAACGTATCAGATCGATATGGGCTGAGCTTGTATACACTTTAATTGCAATAGATTCAATTTCGTGATAATATATATATATGGTATCGGTTCTAAAGAAAATCAGTTTCAAACAACAATGAGGACACCACCAGCAAAAGTTTTTACAATCATTTGATGATCAGTGACAAAGGAGATAAGCCAGGATTCGCTAAAAGCAATAGCGTCAAAAAGAGCATTGTTTTTATGAAGTTGACTATGTTTATAGATAGTGTATGGAGAATGAATTTCGGTGCAAGCTTAGCTTTATGAAGTGTTGCGGTTAAGAGTTCTAGTAAGAGTCGTTTTGAAGGAATTTGTAAGCAACAGTCAATTTTAGCCATATTGCAATGTTGAGAGTTCCAGAAAGATGTGATTTGATTAGATTAGACGGATTACGGGAGAACAACATCCATCTGAATATTCAGCGATGATGGAAGTGATTGGATTGGTAGATATCAAGTTATTATTGTTGGGAATTTTTCTTCTAGGAGAGGCCAAGAAAACCAAGGAAATTTTGTTAAAAATCCATTCGGCGGTTGCCTAAATAATGTGCGAATTTCGTATTTCGGCAGGAAAGACCAGACTAGGATAATCCCATCTGTTCTCACAGCTATAAAATTCAATAGGGAATGTCCTCTTAATTCGATTTTTTTTTTGTTTACGCTTTTAATGTTTCCAGTGTATGTGCAGAAAAAAATAAATGAAGGCAATTGCGGGAGCTCCAGATCCCGTAAAGAGTGCTAAAAAGAGCGTGTGTGAGTGTACCCGAAAGGGTATAAAATTGACATTTCTGTCCGGAAATGACTGAAAATGGCAACACTGGTGATAGTCTCGGACAATGACACCAACATGTTGATTAACATGTTCCTAGCAACATATGTCGTTTTTGGGTGTTGCTCAACATGTTCCTAGTAACATTCTGAACTTGTCAGCATTTCCTTCTGCCTTCCCTCCTATTTAATTAAAGTGCTTTGGGTGCCGGGTATCTCATTTATATCTTTGTCATTTAATTTGATTTTCTTTTTAAGATAATGGTTCGTCTAGAGACGGTTTATATGCTTGTGCCCTACCTGTTTGCATACATATGTTTATAACGGAGATAACGAGATGTGAAGGCAAACTACAATCAATGTCGACTTTGGCGAGGATGATGTTTGTACATATGTATGTAAATGAAAATATATATTTATTCTTATTCTTGGATTCAACACTGTGCAGAACAAATAAATATAATAGTTAGGCGTTTCTATGTCGACTCTTGGAATGAAACAGTGTCTTTTGGTATATATATATAGTAACGAATCCATAAGCAAATCTCAAATGTAAACTTGAGACTTCCATAAACAAAAACGCAAATCCAATAATTCTCACGTATCCCATTAACATAAACTCAAATCCAATAAGTCTTGCGTATCCCATAAACATAAACTCAAGTCCAATAAGTTTTGATCAAGACTAAGCAGTTTCACGAAATCCACTTGGGTTCTGTTATGTAAACAAACTCCGATGTCTTTGAGATCGCTGCGCGATTACGCCATCAAGTACACTAACACTTAAATATAAGAGAAGAAGCGAAAGTTTCATTCAAGCAAAATGTGTAACACACAATCAGTTCAAAACAACCATTTAAATAAAGAAGTTATATATGGACAAGAAAGGTCAAAATAAATTTTTTTTTTCATTTGCGGGACTCAACATATTAATGGCGCAGTTGGTAGGATCTTAAATAAATCCTTGCGAATAAAATAAAGTCGATAGTTTACTGATCAATTAAAAGGATTTTTCTATACAACTAGAATATCCAGATCAGCGCGTGAAATTGCCCACAAGTATGCAATTTAATCGTCTAGGCCGTGAGTGTTTATAAAATGATCCACAAAAGAACCTTTATGCAGAGAAATATTGTGTGAACGTTTCAATCGACTACTGTGTAATTCCAAGTCAGTCAGTCCAAAAGTTGAGTGAAACCAAACTAATACAAACTTTTGCAAAAATCGAAAATTAATAATACAAATATGGAACCATAATCAGCCATTCATGCGGTGCCAAGCCAATAAACCAAACAAAACTTGAACCAATTGTTGGCTCAAATCCTGAATATTCTAACATTTGAATTAGATTCTGCTACTCTTAGCACTTTCGTGCGAAGAGTCGACTACTTGTTCCGGTTATACAACACAACCAATGACAGGCAAGCGTTATATTTGGAGCCATCGAACTTCAAGTATCTTGTGATGCCAAAAGGATTCTGCAAATTCTAAACGTCAACAACTGGTCTGCACTAAGGACAGCTTTAATCGACCAGTATAAATCCCAGACTCCTGTGGAAGAATTGCTAAGGCGACTATATAACACTAATTTTCAAGGTAACTTAAGGAAATTTTGCAACGAGATCGAACACAAGCAATTAATTATAAGTAATAAATAAGAGGGCAACAGGGACGAAATATTATTATATATCTCAACTCTCAAATTAATTACATTGAGCCGAATATTTTAATAACATGGAATTTACCTAGAACTATTTTAATCAAAATTGTTTTAAAAACGAAATTATAATTGAAGGTAATAATATGATTAAAATATACAATTGTTATATTGCTATCAATGAATTGTCTATAAGTAACACTATTTCAGACTACACACAAAGAATTTATATCAGAAATAATATCAGAAAATTGATAACTGTATCCTACATACACGCTAAGGAAATATATTTCGAGCAAATAGCTGCCTCATACAAAAACCTATTAAGAAATCTATAGTCGATTGTGCTTGACTGTAAGATACCCTAAGGTAAGCTATGTTAATTAAGTTGAAAGAAAATTCTTTTTCAGAGGCAACTTTAATGTGTAATAACTTTATGTTTATCATCCGAATTTATCATCAAATTTTTAGATCACATCCGCACAGATGTATTTATTAAATATCCTCTCACTTTTTTACCGAATTATATATGTTAGCTGTGTTATACATGTTATATAACATGGTTGTTTTCTTATAGCCTTGCAGTCTAACCAAAGGCTCGAAATTAGAGCCATACTGTGATTGATTGATTGATTATCATACAAATAATAATAAACGCATAATCAAAATGGGCATTTTCTTAATTGATCCTATTTTAAATTAAAGCCGAATGTTGACTGATTGTATTTTTGATGAAGGGCTAACCTTCAATCCTATTTCGATCTGATTCTATTTTTACAATTGTCTATTTTCCTAGATCATCATTTCAAGACAACGTACTTTATACTATCATTGAATCTAAATACGCCCCTTTTGTAAATCTTTTTAAGGAATTTCTGTTTAATCGATTGCTGAGGGATGCGACACAACAACCACTATAGTTTTTTGAACGCCGTTCAAAATGATAGTGAAATAATATATACTATAATACAAAATATTCCTTCAATACCCAAATGTAGTCATTGGGCAAGATTAGTACTAAGAAACATAATCAGGTCTAAAACTTTTCGAGGGGTTCCACCCATATAAGCCAACGATCAGACCATCAGATATTTTAAATTATTTAGATATCCTTGGAATTTTTCCAGGATGTGGATATGCGCTTTCTGAAGTTTCCTGAAGGTCTCGGTTACCGCGCCAATTTCAGATTAAGGGCCGTAGTTTGTCAATATCGTTTTGTTGCAATATTCGCATTCTCTGTTACAGAGTGTCTGACTTGACACGTTTTCGTCATTCTACAGTGCAGTGTGATTGATTGATTTTAAATTTTGTTTACTTACTAATTAAAAACAACTGATCTCAATACTATAAGAACGCAATCTACCAAATTTGGAGGCAATATTCAAATCTGTTGCACGCAGATCAAGTTTGTTATACCCGGTAACCATAGGGTACAAGGGAATTATAACTTAGTACCAACTAAAAATGTATTTAACAGCGTCACCAGCCGAGGCGATTTAGCTGTCTGTCTGTCCATCCGTGTGAAACAACAGATCTCATTCACTACAAGAGCTAGAGCTACCAAATTTGGTGATCAAATTTGATTTAAAATTCCCGCCTTCGAAAACCATGTAAAACGGCAAACTAGTTAAAGTCGTAATTTTTGGCTTAAAGTAAATGGATATGAAATAAATACATTTGTGCGGATGTGCACACAAATGAGTGAAATCTGATGATAAATATAGCAGTTATTAAAAAAAACAGTTTCTTTGTATGCTGAGCTTCTACCACATCTACATTGTGTTATCAGCACCCACATGTTGCTTAACATTTTCCAAGCAACATCTTCCTTTTTTTGTGTAGCTCAATATGTTCCTAAAAACATTTGTGATCATTTCTAAATATTGATCAAGTTTTTTATAAATCTGAACATAATTAGACAAAGTGATTTAGGTAAGTCCATGTGCTTTTAATTTCATCCACAATGCCTTGGGTACCGGGAATTTCACCGTTGGTACTTCTGGACTGTAGAGCTCTACTTGTCTTAAAAAAAACGAATAATTTGTGTACATTTTAATGTTAAAATACTTTCTCACTGAGTTAATAAGCTGGTAAATGTGGTACTATTACAAAGCTACGTTTTGCAGAGCAGGATCTTGTGGACTACGCAGTGCGTATAACATCATATATATTCGGATGACTTTCTCGATAGTTTCATGATAAAATGCTGTGCCGGGCTAGTATTGTGATCTCTCAGATATGGTATTATTATGCGCGTAGTAAAGGCCTGACTTTTGAGTTATGTCGAAACAAAATTGGTTCAGATGTGCTTTTAATTTCAGATTGTACTGGTTAGAATACATATCGGAGATGCTTAGAGAGTTTCTAGATATGCCATGCATTTTCTGCATCTTGCTACAGAATCAGGTTGAGTGTGTGAGTGGCTTCTTTACGACGTTGCTTTAAAGATGGCGATCTGTCGAATTTTAGAAAAACTTTTTTTTTCAGAACAAGCTAATATTCAATTTGCAGATTAATTTTGTTTTTTTTTTTTATGTGATTTGAAAATTTGGTTGCTACAGCAAGTACATTTTCTGGAGCATCATTAGAGCAATCGATATCCGCATCGATGTTATGTGTGTATTCATATACTTATTATATTATAGCAAATCAATTAGATCTGAAAACTTTCTGGAGTCTGATGACCAATATATGTCCAATTTATTAGTCATATTAATGATAATGTGGCTGTCATGCTTAGTGTTTTCAAAATTGGATTCGACTGGATCGTTATGCATCAGCGTTATTGATGCCCTGGAGGTGTTAAACCGACCAAATGAATATCTGGCTGTTTTGTCAAATATAAATATAACATTGTGAATTAAACTATACGTTTGTGTGATTTGTAGACCAAACTAGAGCGACTAGTTTGCTGTAAAGTTTTCTATCCAGTTTTCACATTTGTTTCCTTTTGGGTCTTCTTTGTTAGCAAGGCAGTGTTCAGAATTGAGTCTCATGGCTTGTCTATAGTCCTGGCAATATGTACATTCACTGGACCGTTCCCTTTATGTGGAAAGATCAGTTTATAGATCGGGTGCTCTTCATTTTCCTTCAAGACTGTGCTGTCATTCAAGGTCGACCTTGAAGAATGATAGGGCTTCTTTATTATTTATATTTATACTTATACTTTATTATACTTTTACGGTATTATAATTTTGAGAATAGTTTGCAACGCAGTGAATAAATATGTTCTTAATCAGCATTATCGATTCGACAATCGATCTAGTCATGTCCGTCTTTCTACGCAAACTAGTCTCTCACTTTCCTCACTATCCGGATAACACCTTTCAAATAATCTTCTTTCCATTTACGGACTGATATATACAGCTGACATAGGAACGATTTGATAATAAATACAAAAATAATATAAAAATGTATATAACGCCATTATTTTTTAATATATACCATATACCATATACCATTAGGCATAGTGGCCGTTGAGTAAAATTAATAAGTCTAAGGGCTAGTAGAAGCTCGCAAGACGTTGCTATTTTAAATTGGTAGGTGAGAAAGTTTTTCTTCATCTAAATATTGTGACATGGCTCGGAGATATTCTTCAGATTTAGTTCTCAACTTATTTTTGTTGGTATTCTCTTTATAGCATCAATTTTGTTAAGTTTCTTTTGGCTAGTATATATAGGTTTAAGATTTGGTTTATTTGAGCCTCTCGGCCAGGATTAGGTTGGTTACATTCAACATCCGCCTAATTTTCAAGTCAGCTATTGTTGGATTTCCCGGGTACTTCACAGGTTTTTTACAAGCTGGGCTTTTGTATGCTAAGCGTTGGCTTGATTTGGATGTGTCGATCTATACCAGTCTTTATATCCGTACCCTTTTTGATTATTGGCGAACTAGAACTTGCAACTTTTATTGCCGTTGTATACGGTGCTCGCAACGTTGGCATCGCAGTCGGTACCACTTTGTTTGCGTCGGAGAACGTTGCTGTAGTTCTATAAGTGCTTGTTGTTGGTACGCCATGTGTCGTATTTTCACTTTTATATCATGGGTTGAGTAAAAACCGATTCTAACTTAGTGATATATTACTCTTGTCGCTTTTTAATTAAAAAAAAAATTATGCAGTTGTTTTAATCTTATCACTAAATTGTTTGAGTTATTATTGAGTATTTTCATATATATATTTTTCTTTATTTCTCACATCTTTTGACTTTTATTGGAGTACTGCAGTAATTTAATTTTGTTCAAAATATAACTCAAATTCAATTTTTTTACGATTTCAATGTCATGT
>VNKC01004497.1:0-31377 GCA_008042775.1 Drosophila pectinifera | reverse complement strand
GACGAATCGGACAGTATACGGCATTTGGCTGTCATTCCATTTTTGGCCAAAATATGCTGATAGGAAGATGCGTATATTTTGGTCTTAAAATCGGCATTTTAAAAATATTTATAACTAAGCCAAAACAGCCTTAATTTCAGTTCGGAAAGCAGTTCTATGTTAGTTTTTAATTGGTTAATTAATCTGCATTTAAAATTTCGGGATTAATCAAAATAAATTTTTTGTCAATTTTTGAGAATTTCAATGATGGTACCACTTATCAATTTTTCAAAAATCGACAAAAAAATTTTGTCTCCGAATTTGGAATATTTTATACTTAAAAAATAAAGATTTTTTTAGCGATTCCAAAAATGTACGACATTTGGATATCGGTTGATTTTTGGCCATAATATGAGCTCAAGAAGTCATCAATTATTCGAAAAAACAACGCAATTACGCTCTCTCTAGTCTCTGCCTGTATATGTAGCCTCTGCCTGTATATGTAACCTCTGCCTGTATAGCCTCTCTGGTCTCTGCCTCGCTCTACCAAAAAATGCAGCATACTGTTTTGGGTGCACTAAAATTTTTTGGTGCAGCTGCCTGCTATGTGGTTCTGTTGGCCTGGTACCTCAAGCCAAATTTTTAGTGGATTTTCGTGGTCGCGCTGGCACAGTTTGGGATGCACTGGAGAAACTCAATTTACAGTTTGAGAAGCACTGGACTGGGTCAACCAAAAACATCTCAAACTGTAACAGTGCTTCTCAAACTGTAAAGTTGGATTCCACCAATGCATGTCAAACTGTTTTAAATTATATTCGTTATATTTGAAAGTGGTTTATGAACAGAGGTAACGGCTCTAGGCAACGACCGTTAAAAATTTGACAAATCGGACTTAAAAATAAACATAGCTAAGCCAAAACAGCTCCAATTTTAATTCGGAAAACAGTTTTATTTTAGTTTTTAAATCGTTAATTAATCTTAATTTGTTTTTCCCATATTTAATTTCTAAATAATTAAGAATTTAACGGCGAATCGGATAGTATATGGCATTTGGCTGTCATTCCATTTTTGGCCAAAATATGCTGTTAGGAAGATACGTATTTTTGGGTCTTAAAATCGGTTTTTTATGTTCTAATTTTTGGGACAAGTCAATGTTAAAAATATTTATAACTAATAACTTAAAATCGAATAGCAGCTTTGTGTTAGTTTTAACGTAGGTAATAAATATGCTATTTAATTTAAAAATAAATTACGATTATCACAGATTGTTATCCTTATTTCAAGAGGAAAGGGTACTGATGAAGCTTATACTTACCCGAACCATTCAACCCTTAATATTTCGCTGAGAAATGTAAAGACCAAGCGATATTGCTCCTGTGTATAAATGTAGTTTATTTTTGTTTTGTTGCACTTCGCTTTTGTTTGTATTCGGTTGCGTGTTAAATATTAATAAATAAATTGCATTAAGTAGTATACGATTAGTGTTTGGTTTTAGAAGTTAGTTAGAGGCGCAGTAGCAGAGAGTTGCATGTAAGTTCCTTAGTGTTTTTTGCTGTGTACCAAGTAGCTTAGAAATGTATTCATTAGTTTTTTCTGGCCGTGTACTGTGTGTTCGTGTGTGTTTGTTGTTCGTGTCTCTTTCTGTTTTTTGTCGTCTTGCAAAAATATTGCGCCTGCGCTTCCGAATGGCGATCGGAAGGTTTTCATATTTATTTATGTATATATTTATATAAATATTATTAACTTGCGCTTGTTTTATTTTTATTTTTATTTTGTTGTTTCCTGCACTTGAAATATTTAAAATATTTTTTGTTAGTCGCTCCGTTTTCCTTTTAGATTAATAATAACATATGTATACATATTAATTTAAATTATATGATCTTTGTTGCTTTTATATTTGTTGTCGCTTGCTTTGTTTTCGTTAATCGCCTTCTAAGTTATGCAAAAATAAGCTCTCTCTCTCACTGTCTACCTTTCCTCCTTTCTTTTCCTTTCTTCCTTTCTATCTTTCTATCTTTCTAACGCTCTCTTTGTGTGTGGCTCCATCTCTTTGCTTAACAGAAACTAGAGAATGCTGAAATTATTGTTCTTCGTATTACTTTTGCTGTTTTGCTTATTGTTTCCGCTTTAGATTTATCGTACGAGTATATATATATCGTTATCGATCGAGAAATGTGCAGATTTCTTGTACATACATACAATTATACAATTAGAATCGAAATTTCGCTTCGTTTTTGACGCGTTTTAAATGCATTTTATTTTGTTTGTCGGTTTCTTTGTTTGTTTGTTGTTTTTGCAGGCATGGCTTCGTTTGCTAAGGCTATATAACTATAAATATCGGTTTTCGGTAATCGGTATAATCGGTATTGCAATAATCATCATCATAATGGCTTTATACAGTTAAAAAAAAAATGTAACGAAATCTCAACTGATCGCATCTCTTAAAGGTTAACTCTTTTTTGGCATAAGGTCTTTTGTTTTGTTTCTCTTCATCGAAATTATAAATGTAGTTAAAGAACTAAATAATCAACTGATTAATTATAGGTTACATGACAAATAATATGATAATATCATACCATAAATAATTGCTTGCAAGTAAATACAATCGAATGCCTAAACTATTGTCTAACATGATTTTTGGATGTGAGGGAATATATGGAAAGGTAGTGAGGACTTTTGGGAATTCTTTTTGGGGATACAATTGTGTAGTTTTTTTTACAATTTTTGCTCCGCACGCACACTCGCACACATGCCTTAAATTCAGTCTTTTTCATATACAGAGAATGGTTAATAAAAAGAGGAAGCAGTGCAACCAAGAAGTACTAAAATTTGATTTGATATTTGCTGAACAATAGCATAATTCACCGATTTCTGGGCAGTTGTACGATTTTACGTTTATCAATTTCGAAATTGAGACAGTTGCATCGATCAATCGATATTTAAATTCGCTTCTAAATGAAGTTTGATTAACAGTCTATTCTTCATATGAATAACAAAAATATTTGATGAATTACAACGTTTCCATTGCACTGTCTATCGATTTCTGGGCAGTTTATCGATTCACGTATACCTTTAATCGTTCCCATATTCTTAATCGATTATTATATCCATAGGATATTAATAATCGTAACAAATAATCTCACAAATCTAAATTGATTCTACAAAATTTTAAAACTACTCAAAGGCTGATGGAACTCGAAATTTAAGGTTAGGGATTTTTCATTGATCTCATTTAAAGGTTCAACGGAACCTTTTCGATTTACAGAACACAGATTTCAACAGATCAATTAAACAAAATGAGACTTTAAAAGGCAAAAGCATTTTGCCAAGGGAGTTTGAAAATAGCATTTAAGTCATTCGTACCAAGTTGTAATCACGCAAGACTGAGTGGGCTTCAATTGTAACATCTAAACTTGATCGAGTTGTTATGGCTTTCCAGTGGTTAACAGTGTGCTTCCTTTTAGCAGAGAAGTGCGGCTTCGTATGTGAGCAGATACCTTATACAGGTTATAATTAAATATAGATGGGCGTTTCCTGGCCGGTGAGCAAACGAAACATGGACGTGGGCATCGTCTTCATCAGGATCTGCAAGGAAATAATTCCATAAATTATCTATTGAATGCGCTCGAATGGTCTTTGTATTGCCTCGCCCACTGAGGATGACAGCAGCTTGACAATGGTATCGTGTGGAACGGCCACCACGCTTTGATTGTTAATCTCAATGATGCGGTGGCCCACGCGTACGCCGCCCCTCTCAGCGATTCCTCCGCGCAAAAGGCTGCAGATCTATGAAATAAATAGTGTAGAAAGTTGTGTAAAATACGCACTAGTTGAACCAAGGACTGACGGACTCACCACGCCATTTTGGACGCTGAATCCCAGCTGGAACAGCGCCTTGGGCCGCAGTATCTTAACTTCGACAACTGGCGGACAGGGCACAACGGTGAACTTGACGGCAGTTTGGTTCTTGGCATTGCGAATGTAGCTCTGGCAGGTGGACAGGGGCAGACCCACCAGACTCATGCCATTAATGGCGATCAGCTGGTCGCCGATATTTAGCTGACCACAGCGGGCAGCCGCACCGGTGGACATTAGATTGGCTATCACCACTGTTGGCAGCATGGAGCCCCAGCCGCTTTCGACAATTACCACACCCAGGATCTCTCCCTTAGCCTTCGGCACCACGACCTCCTTTTGTAGCTCCTTTTTAGCGAAGATCTCCAGTTCATCGCCGAAGATCTCCTGGCTATTGAGAACCTCCTGATAGTCCATCTCCTTGGCCAAACTCTCGTTCTCGATGCCATTGGCCTTGAGGAACTCCATGTAGGCCACCTGATAAAGTTAGTTATAAGAAACTTATATCATTTAGCATAAATAAAGGTATAGCTGCTTACCTGAAAGGCCTGCCCAATGGACTGAGCGATAAACTGCGCCTCATCGCTCTCGAAGACATGACAGATCATCTTGGGCGTACGATTATTGTGCTTGCTGTGCTGCTGCTCTTTTGGTGGCGACTCATCCTCACCAACTCCAATCCCCATACCCGGAGGACTCGGCACCACATCGCCCGCCGGACTGGCGACCACAGTTGAATCCGACGTCGTCACACTGTTGGGCACGAATCTTCGACGCGCCATCAGCACCACCAGATCACCAATATCGGCTATATAGGATATAGTGCGCAGAGCGTGATCCATCATGATCTCCTTGAGGTCTGTGTTTAGCACCATTATCTTCTCGGTTGATATGAACAGGTCCACTTCAGTGCTCGGCTGGCTTTCTCCCTCGGGGGCCTAGTTAAGAAATAGAAGAACCAATATTATACAGGACTCATATATGCAAGGATATTTTGCTTTAAGTTCTCAATGGGGGCTAACAACGATCGATCTCTTACCAAAGCCTATAGAGTGAGAGGAATGCGCAGCAGCAGGGAACGAGAAAAGCGAACGAGAAATATTTTTAGACAGAGACACATAGAGCATAGCCTAGCGGGGTTGGAGCTTGGAGGGGCTTGTGTGGGCTTGTGGATCCACAGAGTTACGAGAGGGATTATTTATACACTTACCTTGATCCTGGAGACGGCCTCCTCGGCCTGCATCATCCTGGTGGACTTTGTCGGCTGGCCCTCGCACACGAGCTGTGTCGATCCCAGATATCTGGCTCGGAATAGCACACCCTCGATGAGAACTTTGGGTTCCAAGAGGCCTGTACGAGAAGGGAATCCATTATTAGTTATGAGAAATAGGGACTTGATTCTAAGATCTCTCTCTATCTCTTTCGCCTTAAGCTAAAAGCTTTGACTTACATGGACATCACATTCATAAATGTTCACAAGTTGTGCAGCGTGAAATGTTAAATAGGTTTCGAGATATCAGTAAGCCCCGACGCAATCCGGAATCCGGGAGGCGTTACGATGCTAGAATGTTATTACTCACCCTCCTTGTTGCGCGACTTGGCCTTCTTATCGGAATTGGCCGAATCCTTCAGCGACTTGATGGAGCCCGTGGGACTTTTGGTATACTGCTGCAGCTTCTCCGGCGAACTGATGGTTATGTCCGCCGCCGACGTGCCCACAATCTGGCAAATGTCCGGTGAATTGGGCGTCAGCGAGGTGCCGATACCTTGGCGGATGGTGGACGTGGAATAGGTATGCGGCTTGAGATTGCACATGAGATTCGGGTTCGGGTTGTTGTTATCTAGCGAGCCATTATTAAGATGCCCATTGCTTGCGGCGATCTCAGTGCCCTCATTCGCATTGCTATCCGCCGCCAGATTCTGTGTTAAGAATCAATGGGTATAAGTAGAAAAGATTATATATTTAAGTTCCTCACCTGATCAGCAAAGAAGTCCTGATCGTCGTGGTGCCTCTGTTGCTGACCTAGCAGCCGATCCGTCTCCAGATCCGTGTCCGGTTCCTCTTCGGCTAGTGCAGCGGCAGCAGGTGAGACCGCTGAAACCGCAGCTCCTTTGCGTGGCACCCAAACCGGCGAATCGGGATCCGGGGGCAGAACCTCATCGCAGAACTTGAGCTTCTCCGGCTGCGACTTGGCGCGCTGCAACGCCGAACGTATCTCCTTCATGGCCTCCTGGATTTCCTGCAAAGGCTGCGGCTGCGTTAGAGATCCTCCGCCTGTCACTGATCCTGTACTGGACTTTTCTACAGTGGCGCCCACAACCGAGCCTGATTCTCCTCCCAGAGCCGCTGCATACACCGCACCGTAGTGACTGTCCAGTGGGTTCTCACCATCTGAGGGAATAACCGACTCACTCGGATCCGCGATCTCGATTTGAGGCAACGTCGGCGGCGGTACTGGTGCAGGAGGCATGGGCAGCGAGGCGAAATCACTTATCAGCGCCGATTGGGAGGCATCTGTTGTCAGAGTCGCCATGCTGGCACTCATCGCATTATACTCGTTCTCCAATCGCTCCCCATTCCCGTTGTGCTCGTGCACCAGCGGCTGGGAATGGGACTGGGAATGTGATTGGGAATGGGATTGAGACTCGGAGTGCTGCTTGTCACAGACCACGGACACATTATTCTCAGTATCGGAGGCGTGTCCGCTACTCAGGCCATCTTCTAACACCGGCATGCTCGTATACAGCTTGCCATAGTCCGTGGGACAGTTGATATCGTTGGACAAACTATCCAAATCGCCGCAGTTTGAATCGTAGTCCGTGGTCTCCGGGGATAGAGTGAAGTTCCGCGAGTGCCGTCGGAGATTGGCCTCTAATTCCGTGTCAGCCAGATCACCGCTGCTTCGACTATTCGAATCGATATACAGCTCGATGTCGTTGTGCTGCTCCTGGTATGGATGTTGGATCGACGGATTCTGGTCACTGGGCTGCGGAATTTAATTAGATAAGATTACAGATATTTAGGAGTTCTATGGAGCTATAGGTAACCACTCACTGCTGGCTTTTTGGTGGGTGATCTATGCACCATAAACAACTCATCATCTTTGGGTATCCTCGCCAGACGCTGCCCAATATACGCCTGCTCCATGGGAGTGGCTGCGTACTCCTGTTGCTGGTGAACATAAAATAATAATATTAAATGGTGCTTGTGAAGAAATACCCCAGTTAAGGGATCCAGAAACTTACCGAACTGGCCACATCGTCGCCACTTTCCGTGGTGTAGTCCGTAAAGCGCTTCTCGTCCTCCGGATTCGCCTTGAAGAACTCTTCCAGCACCTTTCTCGTCTCCGAGAATTCGTACAAGTAATCGAAAGTTGGGGTCTTCTCGTCCCGCACCGTCCTTGATCCTCGATCCTCCTCGTGGTCGATCAGGTCAATGAGGTTGCCCACTGATGCCTTAGCCGACACCGAATTAGCAGCAGTGTGATTGCTGCTGCTGGTTGTGGGAGAAACCCGTTGGGGGAATCCTGGCGGACGTTTCCGGAGACCACCTCCACCGCCCATGGTGATCGTAGTAGTGTTCGTGTTGCTACTGTTTGGCTGATTGCCGCCGCCGAATCGACGTGGAGATCCCTCGTACTCGGCAATGGGCAGCTGGCCAATCATCTTGGTCACCTTGAGGACATCCTCGTTGCTGCCAAGTGGACGCTGGCCACTCGAAGCCTTGTTCATCCAATTGGTGTCAATGTCATCGAACACTACGATCTCGCCATCCCTCAGGCACTGTCCGTCCGCCTTGCCTACATCCGTCGGGGATCCCGGACTGGCCAATCCCTGGAAACCACAAACATTTTATATTAATATCAAAAGAAATCTGTAAAGTGAAGTGAAACCGAGTGTTCTGTTCAGACTAGAGGCTGCTCTTGCTGATGTCTCACCTGAGGCAGGGCATCCCGCGACTCGAACTGGCTGCCCGGGCTCCTTCCCAACCGGATCTGGTGCAAGTGCGGTCGCTGGTAGTAGTAGCTGCCAGAGTCTCGGCCCGAAGTTAGCCCGTAGCCGGGCAGCACCTGACCGCCGACAACGGACGGAGACTGACCCTGCATCGGCACGTAGGGCAGCTCGGCATTCAGATCCGGTGAGTTCAGAACGGTGCTGGCGGGCGTGACATTCGGACTGCGGGTTCTCATCTCCCACACATACCGCTCCTGCGGCTGGTGTTGCTGCTGCTGCTGCTGTTGTTGTTGGTGCTGATGCTGCTGCTGCTGCTGCTGCTGTCCCGGATGTTGATGCGTCTGCTGGCCAAAGTTGATCTGCATCTGGATCTGCGGGTTGGCCATGGACTCGTTGCTGCTGTCGCTGCAGGAGTTGGAGTTCATGGCTGGCTAACTGCGGAACTGCGGAACTGCGGATCTGGGAACTGGGTTGCCTTGGGGTTGGCGGCTTTGACTGCTAGTGATCTACTGGTGCTGCTGCTGCTCCGACCGCTGCTGCTGCTGCGATGGCTGCTGACATGCCCTCACCTGGGGGCCACTGCCTGGTGGAGAAGAAGCGGGAGGGGGGCTGGATTAGTCGATGATCTAATGGACCAAGATGAATCATTGCAAGTGCAGCTGCCCTGGAGGGGCAGGTCATCAATGATTGTTACTATTAGATACTCTTACAAAAGGTGCTGGGATTTTTCTGATGCCTTATATGATTTGTAAGCCCTCATAAAAGATAAAGTTATGTGGAATTATTAAGTAAATAATAAATAAATAAAAAGATCGACGATTTTAACCTTGCAAGGTGATTAATCATCGGTATGCATTAGTCATATTAACAATTATATGTACTTAATATCTTATTCACTCTTTTAAGCCTAGCAAATACTTCATTTAGAAATATTAAGGACACTATTCTTTCGAAATTAGTAAGATCTTCTACTTTTGCATATAATATTTAATATTATTTTATATTAAGCCTTGTTGTTTGATTATAAAACCCTCTGTTCTCTTTGGCGGATGGCCTTTGAAGACTAAAACTATGTACGTGTGCTCCTGTTTGTCTGCTTGGGATGATGTCAATGATGATGATGATGATGATGGGGACGAGTCTGTCCAAGATTCCGTAACCGAGGTGCAGTCCATTCTCCCAAATTCCCCATTGTTTTTGCACAAGCTGAAGTGGTGTTGTTGCTGCTGCAGTTGCTCTGCCTGCGGCTGCTTTGGGAAATCAATGCGGGCAATTAACCCACTCTTGCCAGGCATCTGGGGACACAAAACACTACACAAACACACACCGTACACACTACACTCTGCACTCTACACCACACACGTGTGTGTAGATATCTGACGCGACCGTGTGTGTGGGGTTGCGCACGTAAACTTGGCCTCCAAAAGTCCTCTCGCGCAGGCAAAACAAAACGCAGGAAGCTGCTGGTTCTGCTGCACTTCCAGACATAACAACAAACACCCACGCCCGGTGGGGGGAGGGTGTGTGTGTGAATTGGAGGTGGTGCAGCCTTTGTTGTCGCCGCCGACTGTTGTGGCAATCGTTAGCGCCAGGCGTGGGAAAACACAACTCCTCCTTCGTTATGTGTGCTTGTGTGTCTATCTATGTGCGTATTGTTAAAAATCAATAGATTTGCCGTTGTTTTTTCCGCAGCAGCTCCCTTTTTCACGGGATGGGGCGCGGAAAAGGGAGCGAGCAACAACACACGCGAGAGGGCAACGCGAAGGAACACCGCGACTTGAGCAATTCCTGCAGCGGCGGCACACAAGCGGGGGCAGCAACAACCACGGCGCGAAAGACTACGAACTACACTTGTCAACACTTGTCGCGATTTTTTCAACAATTACCATTTAATTCATATTACACTCGCGAATGTGATTTATTTTTATTTCACCTTTTATTATCGATATCGAGTTTTAGGTTTAGCGAGGAGAGGGCATGCCAATTAGACTTCGATAGATATCGATAGTCTGGCGATAGCTAACGCAATTGTGAGCGACTAGAATGATGTGGCCACACTGGCCATAACGAACAAAACTTTTTTCAAATTTTAAACTTTTAGAAAACAATTAGGTTCCATAAAATTAAGAGTTTTCTGTAAAGTGGTTTAATCGAAAATCGCAATTGAAATGGTTTCATTTAATTCCTATTTGTCGCACTATTTCGGGGACACTTTAGTTTTCGTATAAATTCGTATTCGGTTAGTTATATTATTTATTTATTAACTAAGTAAACAACTACGAACGATTAGTATAAACAAGTTCACGCGCTGAGTGATCCTATTATTACTTTGTTAGTTGTGTGGTGACGGCTAATCAGAAGAGGGCAGTAAAAATTAAATTGGAGCGAATAAAAAGTTGACGTGAACAAAACGAATAAAAAAAAAGCCGGGAATATTACTAGAGATATGGTTTTATTATTGTCTGTCCCGGATCAGTGAGGCGCCGTCGTGCAGGCCGGCGATCCACTCGCAGATCCGCTTGAAGAACTCCGCGTCCACATGCTCAATGATCCGCACATTCTCCGGATGCTTCTCCCGCTCCCGCAGGTGATCGAGCACCATCTGGCCGCGGGTGTGGGTGCCCCGAAGGTCGACGGTCGCGTGCCAAGTACTGTGCTTGCGGATGAACCGGTCCTCGAAGAGCCACACGGCCACCACGAGGGCGTCGCAGGGATTCCACGTCTCAATACCGTACAGCTCGATCATCGGCAGCCACTGAGCTGCCTCCACCTGGTTGAGCATTGTGATGGCCGGATGCTTGGCATCCCTGGCCCTAGCGGCGAACTCCTTCAGGCGCCAGTCCTACGGAGGAAGAGGGAGGAACACAATATTGTAGTAAATCAGATCCAAATCCAAATCCCTGCCAAAAAGGAACTCACTATGGGAATGCGGAATCTCTCCGCGGTGCAGGCCTCCCAGGGCAGGACGGTAATGGGACAGCGGCTCCTTAGCAGCACAGTGTGCGCAGCCTCCGGATCTGAGTGGAAGTTGAACTCGGCGGCCCGCGAGGAATTGCCCACGCCCTGGTAGTTCCCGCCCATGACGAAAATGTCCCTGAAGTTATTCCCAAACTCCTCGCCATACATGGTGTAGCCCAGGGCCAGATTCGTCAGAGGACCCACCGCGAAAACAGTGATCTGCTTGGGCCTCGCTCTGCAGAGATCATAGATGGCGGTCACCGCATGCTCCGGCCGCACGAAACTCTCCACGGGCTCGCAGTCATCGTCGAGGCAATCCCCGAACCCATCGCGGCCATGGAAGTATTTCTTGTCGTCCTCGCTCCAGGGGATTAGGGAATCCACAGCGCCCAGATATATGGGAACCTGCGGCAGAGTCGGATTATCAAAGAAAGAGAATTTAGCTTATTATGTTCACAAATATAATGATGCAGATCGAGCGTCATTATTCAATATATATTATTTATTTATATTTACGTCTGTGCGGTTGTAGGCCTCGAGTATCCGTCTCATGTTCCGCGCCGCATTCTCCCGGCTGGTATTGCCGCATCCCAGGGTGGTCACCGCCAGCAGATGGATGCCATGGCTCTTGGCCGCATGTAGCAGCAGGAGCAGCGCCCAGGCATCGTCGCTGCCACCGTCGCAGTCCAGGATGGCGTATCTGGGTACATCATCGCTGCCTCCTCCGCCGCCGTTTGCCGCTGTGCGTCCGTCTGCCATCGCCGGCAATTGGTGAATGTGAGCACGGCTGGCTATCGCTCCGACTCGGCTCTATTTCTCATTGCCTCTCTGGCCCTGCTCTCCGCTCCTCTCCGCTCCCCTCCGCTCCTCTCCGTTCCTCTCCATTCCTCTCCATTCTGTACTCCCTATTCCCTGCCCACATTTGCGTTGTGCGATGTGCGATATGACGCCGCCATGTGTGCAATGCATATCTGCGCCGGATTTCATGTGTTAAGTGAATCAGCTGCGCCGGACAGAGCGGGACAAACGTTGCGTGTGTGGGACGCGGCGGTAATCGGGGTGCTCTGGGTGGTCGCCACGCAAATACCCTTATCTGCCGGAGAAGTCCGATAATGCATCCCTAATCTAGAACTAATCTAGGAAATAAGTAGGCTTACCCTCTGATCCCGCTCTGAAGCTTTAGGATTTGATACACTGAATTTCGGATGGGACTCTAAGCCGGATAATCCGAAATGGCATTGACTTTATTTGAAATAAAAAATAAATCGTTGTGGGCTTAATCCTGGTCTTTAATCCTGTTCGAATTCAATGTATCTTTTATAATTTAAGGGTATGAACGAATGCAGATTGGCCTTTATATATAAATATGAATTTACATATCTTATTCAGCATCAAACAAGCCGGTTCCCATTTTGAGAATCTAATTCGAAAGTTTAAATCTAACAATTGCTTATTTTATATTATATCAGTCCAGTAGGTCTTTCCAAATATCTAATAACAGGAATTAGAAGTTAGAAGAGTCTAAATTAAAGGGAGACTAATTCATTTTATTTATCATACATTGTAATAGCTTGTTTTTTAAGTAAGATACTTCCTATTTAAATTATTTAATGTGAAACCCCGATAGATTCTTTTTTCTTTATGTTCTTTATTCCCACAAAATTAAATAACCTATTCAGTATAAGAAATGTATTAAAGTTCTATATAGTTAATAAGAATTAGAAAACTAAACATATTTCAAAATGTTGGCACTTGCCCCAAGTGACAATTACGGATTATTATTAATATTAATTTCCAGAATGGTGTTGACAATGGCGAATTGAGCTTACGTTACAATTTAATTCAATAAGTCTCGGCGGAGAGATTCGAAGGGCAACTGGGGCCAGTATATTAATAATATTTAGTGGCAACCGAGTTGCGGCAGGTCGTTGCGATAATAACAAGCCCACAACGACAGTCCCACTTGCGACACTGGAATTAATCTATGTAGATTATTCTTGCAGAATGCCCAGACATATAGAACCAGATTAGTTACATGTGGGAGTGGAGCTAATTCACATATATTATTTAAGGTCTTTGTGTAATCTACATTTTCTAGCTTAATGGCAATGATTGCATTATAATGTAATTAATCTTAATATAAGTGGTTTGGCAAAAATGGGATCTTTACCAGTTCCACGTGAAAAAAAAGTGACATCTTTGGAAAATAAATATAGTAATACTAAATATAAATATAATCAATAAAATACTTATTGTAACTGATTTTGTTTAGAAAACTGATCATTTGCTCAGCTGCCTTTCTACTTAGCTGACGGTATTCAATATTTTAGCCAGGACTGTAAATGGGGTGAATAGAGATGCAGCCATCTTCACTTGCGGCTACTAACATTCACCACAGTAACATGGCGAATTCCCCATTCTTCATTCTAAGCTAATCTCTTTAACAATTTAACAACTTTTCTTTACAAACTTACAAACTAAAGCTTACAAAAATAAATAAATTTTTCTACAGAAATATGTCGATGAAGTCCATCTTGAAAATATAAAGACGAACATGAAGCCGCCTTCAGTAGAATATAATCAATTTAATCCAAAATTTGTCTAAATGTACTTTAATTTGTTGAGGGCAACACAAGCGATAACAGCCACGGCGATAATTCACCATAAACAAGCATTTCCCAATCGATAAAAGCCGGTGGCGTTGCCAAAACATTCAATAGTTAAGTAGCCACGATCTTGCGAGCATGGAGAAGAAGGAGCGTTTGGTGATCTACGACTGCGACATTGGAACGGATGACGCCTGGGGCCTGGCCATGATGCTCCGGGCAGAGGGGCTAACGCTGCCCGGTGGCAGGAGCGTCAAAGTGGTGGCCATTACCAGCGTCCAGGGGAACACCGATGTGGTGAATTGCACGCTGAACGCCTTGCGGGTGCTCCACACGCTGGACAGGCGGGATGTAAGCAACTGGAGCCACTCGCCCGCCTTTTAATATCCTACCCTGTCTAAACCCCTATCCTCCTCATCAGGTGCCCGTATATCAGGGCTGCGCCAATCCCATTGTGCCTCGGACCTGGGCCTGCACCGAATGTTTCCACGGCATGGACGGTCTTTACGACGTGGGCTGCTATCCGGCGGTGGACGCAGATAAGGAGGTGAAGCCGGAGCACGCCGTCAATGCCATGTATCGCTTGGTTTGTCAGCATCCTGGCCAAGTGGACTTCCTGCTCTGCGGCCCGCTTACCAATTTTGCCAACTGCCTCAATCTATACGGCGATGCCTTCCTGGACAAGATCGGCGGGGTATACATGATGGGCGGGAACATCCTGGGCAAGGGCAATGTAACAAAGAGCGCTGAGTTCAATTTCATGATGGATCCCGAAGCGGCTCATATAACTTTGGCCCGATTGAGGCAGCCAGCACTAGTCCTGCCCTGGGAGCCCTGTATCGATGGCGATTTCGGAATTACCCTCGACTGGCGGCTGAATGTACTGGGAGCGGTCCAGCATCCGTTTGTGGAGCTGCTGACTCGAGTGGAGCGATCCATGCTGGTGCCGCGCGGCTACCAGAAGTGGATGAGCTGCGATTCCCTGCTGACGGCCACATACCTCTTTCCCGAAGCAATGATCGCCGATCAGCGGGAGTACTATGCCGCCGTGGAGCTAACCGGTGTCCATACCCGTGGCCAAATGGTGCTGGACCACCTGCGTGGCGAAAAGGTGGATGATATCCATGGCAAGGCGACCAATGTGCGGGTCATAAGACGTTTAAATGGAGAGCCCTTTCGAACGATTATCGCGTGGGCGGGATTCCTGCCGGAATCGGATATAGCACAACTTTGCGTTTAGTCCAGAACTCTTTTCGTCCTTTGGTTAATAAACATGTTTTAAAGAATGTTAGTATGTAAAGCCCTTTGGCTTTGATTTAATCGGAGCATGTTTTATGGCCAGATATGGCTTCAGGCCTGGCCTGACTTGGTTAGAGATTAGATTGAAGTACGTAGTTACTATGGCCAAGGTTTTTCTTACTCACGCGGTGACCACCGTAGGTAGATTGTAAATAAGGAAGATAACCCAATTCGAGGCATGCTTTTAGATTAGAAATATTGCTTTAAGCTTACGAGATTTATGTTTTTAAGAAGTACACTTAATATTCTAAAGTAATTTATGACATATAAAAAAAAGAAAGCACGCTGATGACTTCACCTTGACACTCGACTGGTGGAGAGTTACGAATAGAAGGCACATAGTCACACAAAATTGATAGATTAAATTGTACCAATTGTAAATCTTAAATCTTAAAAGATATACATATAATAGTATAGTTTGTTTCATTCTACTTAGCTAACGGTACTCAATATTTTGGGCAGGACTGTAAGTGGGGTGAATAGAGATGCAGCCATCTTCACTTGCGGCTATTAATATTTACCATAGTAGCATGGCAAATTCGCCATTATTTTGAGAGTAAACTTCATCTTCATTCCCTTTTATAATATATATATTTCTTTTACAATCAAAATATGTAAACTAAAATAAAAAAAAAGCCAGTTTAAAGTAAGCAACAGTCAGAAAAAACAACAGAAACAAGCGGCGGCTTACGAAGTTCACCACAGAAACTCACCAAAAACACCTAACAGTTAACCAAAATTTGGCGTTTAATTAGAAACAATTTAAAAGCAGGCTTTGTTTATTTTACAAACTCCCTAAAGCTTACATAAATGAATTTTTCTACAGAAATATGGCGATGAAATCCATCTTGGAAATATAAAGACGAACGTGATGCCGCCTTCATTTGAATGTAAACAATTTAATCTAAAATTTGTCCAAATGTACTTCAATTTGTTGATGGCAACACAAGCGATAACAGCCACGGCGATAATTCACCAAAAACAAACATTTCGCAATCGATAAAAGCCGGCGGCGTTGCCAAAACAACTGATAGTTAGCCACGATCTTGCGAGCATGGAGAAGAAGGAGCGTTTGGTGATCTACGACTGCGACATTGGAACGGATGACGCCTGGGGCCTGGCCATGATGCTCCGGGCAGAGGGGCTAACGCTACCCGGCGGCAGGAGCGTCAAAGTGGTGGCCATCACCAGCGTCCAGGGTAACACCGATGTGGTGAATTGCACGTTGAACGCCTTGCGGGTGCTCCATACGCTGGACAGGCGGGATGTAAGCAACTGGAGCCATTCACCCGCCCTCTAATGACTAACTCCTATCCTCCTCATTAGGTGCCCGTATATAAGGGCTGCGCCAATCCCATTGTGCCTCGGACTTGGACCTACACCAAACGTTTCCACGGCATAGACGGTCTTAACGACGTGGGCTGCTATCCGGAGGTGGACGCAGATAAGGAGGTGAAGCCGGAGCACGCCGTCAATGCCATGTATCGCTTGGTTTGCCAGCATCCCGGCCAAGTGGACTTCCTGCTCTGCGGCCCGCTTACCAACTTTGCCAACTGCCTCAATCTATACGGCGATGCCTTCCTGGACAAGATCGGCGGGGTATACATGATGGGCGGGAACATCCTGGGTAAGGGCAATGTCACAAAGAGCGCTGAGTTCAATTTCATGATGGATCCCGAGGCGGCTCATATAACTTTGGCCCGATTGAGGCAGCCAGCGCTAGTCCTGCCCTGGGAGCCCTGCATCGATGGCGATTTCGGAGTTACCCTCGACTGGCGGCTGAATGTGCTGGGAGCGGTCCAGCATCCGTTTGTGGAGCTGCTGACCCGAGTGGAGCGATCGATGCTGGTGCCGCGCGGCTTCCAGAAGTGGATCAGCTGCGATTCCCTGTTCACGGCCGCATACCTTTTCCCCGAAGCAATGATCGCCGATCAGCGGGAGTACTATGCCGCCGTGGAGCTAACCGGTATCCATACCCGTGGCCAAATGGTGCTGGACCACCTGCGTGGCGTAAAGGTGGATGATATCCATGGCAAGGCGACCAATGTGCGGGTCATAAGACGTTTAAATGGAGAGCCCTATCGAACGATTATCGGGTGGACGGGATTCCTGCCGGAGACGGATATAGCACAACTTTGCGTTTAGTCCAGAACTCTTTTCGTTCTTTGGTTAATAAACTTGTTTGAAGAATGTTTGTATGTAAAGCTTTTTGGCTGTATAATCTGGTTAAGTCGTAGACTTTAATCTAATCGGAGCACGGTTTATGGCCAGATAAGACTTCAGGCCTGGCCTGACTTAGAGATTATAATGAAGTACGTTCTGTTACTATGGCCAGGGCTTAACGTGGCATCATCGTGGTCTATCTATCTTCCAAGGCAATGATTCTCCACCAGAGCGAGTACTATCAACTGAGGGAACGTCGGGGTCATAAGATTTATTATTTATTATCTCCCGGACGGGATTCCATCCAAGTTTTGCCAGCGGGACCACCCATCGTATATTCAATCCATTTGAAACTACAAAAATGTCTGGTGTATATATTTCCTTGACTCTACAATCAGTGTTCCATTAAATCGTTGCGATGCGAGTGTTCAAATTCACAATGTGCTATAAACCTACATTCTACTACTGAAAAAAATATTGATGCCTTTTAGCACCCAAGAAAATGTCTTTAAAATTAGCACATAACATTTGAGAACGTAACTTTTTGAAACATTTGGGGTTACAACCAGCTTTCTTTATAGCTATAGATATACATATGTAGATGGAAGATTAGGCTCCCACCTGAGGCTTAATACACACATCTCTTTTCTACTGGGGGACCGTATAAACGTATAAAACAATAATTACAGTGGTAAACAAATTAGTTAACTGCCAAATATGCTCTGTTATTATTGAAGAACATATATTTAAATTATTTCAACATTTAAGACTAATTTCTTGGGTGTTTAACGCAAGTGTTGTATACAATAAAGTGTACATATGTATATAAGTACCTAAAAAAGACTAACTAACTCTCAATGCCTTTATAGGGTCTCTGGTCTGAGGTTTTACGGCCTGTTAAAGCGTGTTTTTATATAAGATAATACATGGTTCTTATAAATTTCGGTTTTGTGCGCTAGTTTGTCGTCTCACCAAGTGTAATTGACGGGGGTTTACTTATTTGACTTTAAATAATATAGCAATTATTAGCAACAAAGAGAAAGGGTTATACGTTCCCCAACTATAATTTTGTGGCAAAGAAGTTGCCTAGCTTTTCAAAAAGACTGCTGTACACATTGTTTTGGACAGTGTAGCGCTTAACTTGAGCATTTTAGACAAGAGTAAAGACTTTCGTTGAGATAAGGCCAACTGGAAAAGACGCTACGAACGCTGAGTCTACACATTCAAAAGGAGTTGAACAATTGATAAAATAAACTACGCCTAGACAGGATAATGGTGATCTGCTTGAGCTAACATTGTGCCAAGTGCTTGATATGAAATTCATAATATTAGTTAGTTTTAAGCGAGTGGCTCAATTCCTATTCCTAGTAGACACAAGCTATATTAATGACGAATACAATAAGCAGGGGTGCCACAGAAATCACTAGGGATTCAAAATAACTTGAAAAGGTTTCTTAAGGAATGCAGTCAACAATGTTAAGTTCCCAGCATATTTTTGGTCAATATTCTAGGTGGATTTCTGTGGCACCCCTGTCCATGTTTCAATTCCAACCAGCTACTCTTGTTTTTAATATGATTTAGACCTAAGTAGGGTTCTAATTTTATTAAATACCAAAATAAAAGCGGGTTAGACTTATAAAAGACCAATTAGATCACATTCTCTAATTAATGAATTAATGAATTAATGTTGTATTTAAGGAAACATGAAAACTATTAAGGCATGACGCAATATATGAGATATAAGTGGGAACAGGATTAATTTTCTTTGGAATACAATTTTCTTTGTATGGCAGTATTTCGTCGGAACGAATTAAGAACCATAACTTCAGGAGAGTTACGAACAATAGAAGGCACATAGTCACACAAAATTGATAGATTAAATTGTAACAAATGTAAGTCTTAAATCTTAAAAGATGTATAACTCTACGATAGTTTTTTTTAGTTAGTTATAGACCGCAAGAGACATCAAGCTGTGGTAAAAAAAATGTTTGTTTGCTTTGTTTAATTCCAACAGTGCTTTGCGAGTGTATGTATGTAGTTCCTAGACGGGAATGCCCGTGCGGTCCTTGATCTTGCCCAGAACATTGACATGCACCTTGGAGTAGCCACTGGGTTTCTTGGAGAGCCCGCCACCCGGAGCTGCGGCAGCGCCCGGCAGTGGAACCGCCGCCGCTCCCGCTGCCGTTGATATGCCCACGTCAATCGATGCGGATGCCGAGGAAAGGGGAGAGGAGTGCTTGGAGTCGTCGAGGTGCGAGGATCTTTGTGTAGAAAGCAGCAGGTCCTCACTACTCGGACGCAACTGCGCCGACGACGACGGCGTGTAGATGGGCTGCAGCTTGTCCACCTCGTCGTCAATGGCCTTGAACTGCCAGCTCCAGTTGGGGCGATAGAGGAAGGGCCGATGGTCGAAGCGATTGTCGTCCGGACTGTAGCTCTCCGCGTGCACCGACGGCGTCAGCACGGTCATCTTGTGCCTGTTGATCGCATAGCAGCGGAAGAAGTGCTTCACCTTGTCGGCCACCTCCTTTGGACTAAGGTCGCCCTTCCAGGTGGCCACCAGGCGGCAGAACATGCTGTACGGACCGCAGAAGGACTGCTTGCGCAAGCGCCCGTACTCGGAGAGCTCCGAATAGGTCATGCCCATGTCCTGCTCGTCCGTCTGCTGCAGCTCCCCGTTCTCCTGGAGCGGCTCAAGCTCGGCGGTGGGCGGCGCATCGATGATTGACTCCAGCACGGGCAGGTTGAATCTGGGTACGAAATAAACAGAAGATTAATTAGAACGAGAAAATCTAAGAACTGATTGTGTCCATATCTTACTTGTCCTTGGCATAGATCAGAAAGCGACGCAGATCCATCTTGGATATGCCACCAATCGGATTGATATCCGCCGAGGAGCAGTCGTACTTGGTCAGATAGCCGCGCAGCGACTCGTCCACATTGGCCGAGCCGAGGACGAGAAGTCCGCCTGGGCGGTTCCTCACCCACAGCATCAGCTGGGCGAAGATGTAGGCCAGCACCATCCGAATCCTCGACTGAATGTTCTGCAGCGCCAGATTCTGGCGGGCACAGCCGCCCTGCGTCTTGAATCGAGGCGTGAGTCCCGTGACCGCATTGAATATCCCAAGCAGGGCATTGACCGCCAGATCGATGCTGATCTCGATGTGATAGCTGCCAAGCTGGTTGGCCAACTGGGCGGCCCGCCGCCTTGTCTCCTTGCTGCTGTTCACGCTGCCCATGAAGCAGGTCACCAGCAGGCGGTTGCACAAACCAGCGGCATTGTCCGGCGTATAGTCCGTGTCGGCCAGTATCTTGCGTATGTCGTGGAGCACCTGTGCATCGCCTAGCTGGACAGACTGGACAATCAGGCGGCACATCGAATGCACAATGGTAGCCGAGCTGCTGGAGTCGACGCCCCCGCTTAAGGGCAGAAAGAAGCCACCCTGTCCAGACCGTCTAAGGTAGTCCCATAGCCAGCAGGCGGGCCCTAGAGCTATCTCCTCCTCGGGCGTATGATTCGGCCAGTTGAGGGGTGGCGTGGAGGTCTTGAAGATGTCACTGTGCGTCGACATCTCAAAGTCGCAGTGGACGCGCGGATAGTTGGCCGCTCCAGCCGCCGCGCTGCAGCGGGAACGCAGGCTAACGCGGTAGGCACGGATCTCCTCCAGATCGATGGTGGCCAGCGTTACCTCCACATCCTGCAAAGCGAACTGCTGTCCGCGGGCCAGGAGCTCGCCGTTCAAAGCTATGGCCGAGCAGCCGTTAAAGTAGACCCGCTGCCCATCGCATCCACGCAGATTGCTGAAGAGATAGGCACCGCCGGCCTTGAAGCTGGCATTCCGGATCAGATCGGTGGTGATGTGTGCCTTCCTCAGCTCCATGTAGCTCCCCGAGCTGTTGACGATCAGCTCCACGCCGGCCAGCGACATCTCGATGTGCTTGCTCCGCACATTCCACAGCTCCTCGCAGATCTCGTAGCCCAAGCAGGTGTCCCTGGTGGCTATAACCGCATCCCCGAACGGCACCGTCTGCTGTCCCGTGTGCTGGGCTATCATCCGGGGCAGGACGAACTCCTCCGTCTGCAGCGACTTGCTCCAGGCGGTGAACCAGCGCGTCTCGCGGTAGTTGCCATCATCGCACATGGCCATCTTGGGCCGAATCAGCAGGAGCTGGCGGTTGAAGAACGCCACCCGGCAATTGTAGGCCACGTTGCGGTGCATCACCGGCATGCCCACGTCCACCAGCATGTTTTCGCTGTCAGAGAATAGGTAAGTACAGGGTAAGTACAGGGTGTTAGCAGTTAAGAGAGCTAAAAAGGGTAGGTATACTCACCAAATGGGCGACATCATCACCTCCAGCAGCACTTCCCAAGAGTGCAGGAAGGTGTCCGGCTCGCGGAAGTGATCCTCGCAGCTGTAGCCACTGTGGGGGAATGGGAAAAGAGTCAGGGAAAGCTTGGCCAAGTGTAGATTTTAAAGGGAAGAGGGTAGAGATTAAGAAACCTACAAATCTTCACATTCTGGGGTCAGGGCTTAGATTTTATGGAAGAAGCATTACAGCCACATCTGCAGGAACTTACCAGACCTCCAACTCGGGTCCCGTGCGATAGCTGGCCCCCATATCCTTGGCCTCCAGTATGGACTGCAGTATCCTCGCCATATTACCCTCAAAGTCCAGTGCCCACTGATTAAGTGTGGACACCGCCACGGTCACCTTGCGTCCCATTGTGGTCGTGGTTGTGTCTTGTTGGAGTTCCTTCTCCTGCGATTGATTGGTTCCTTGTTGCACTTGGCTTTTATTGTCGTTAGTTCAGAAAATTCGGCAGTTATCAACTGGAAGAGAGGCAAATTGGAACGGAAATGGCGTCAATTAATTGCCAGACCAGAGTGCACAATGCGGTTGCAATTAATTTTGATGGCAGCGATTCAGATTGAACTCGGCGGTTTCACGGCTTTTTCGTCTGTGCCTGGCTTTGTTGATTTTTAAGCCATGTTTGTTGCCACTGCGGCTGTTGTTGTTACAATTGTTGTTGCTGTTATGGCCATATATCTGGGTTATTGATCAAACAAAAGCCGGTCTCCCGAAATGGGCCTGCTGACGTAGCCGGCATCTAAAATTAGAGCCAGCAACGAAAGCCCAGGGAGACGCGCTTAACCCATTGATACATATTTGATATGATTGCAGTAAACGCAGGTCTTAAATTCGAATAAAATGTCTTATTACAAAGACTTCTTTTTCAAAAATTTAACCTAGATTTATTATTTAGAAGTTGATTTATTAAAAATATTTAAATTTTATTTATTAATTTTAATTGTTATAAAAAAAAATGAAATAAAACAAAGGAAAAACGAAGCAGTATTTAGCACTCAGTGTAAATATTTAAAATATGAATGATCCTATTTGGTAAATAAAATTCCATTTCCCAAACATCAAGTGTGATTTTGCAGGGTTAATTCCTGGCCTTAGCCCACCCGAGTGTGTTTGTGCTGCAATTCGGAAATTCCCCATCAAGTTGCGGAATTTCCTGTGCTTTGGCCACTTCCTTCACACACGCCCTTGCTCACCTGGACCTGGCTCCCACAGCTCCATATATCATCAATCGTGACGCACTTTTGGCATTTCGGACTGAAGAATTGAAAGCCAAGCTACACAGGGAAACATGATTCCAGAAATTTAACTACACCATGAAACTTAATTGTCTATTTTTTCCATTGGAAAAAAAAGGAAGATGGAATTGAAATTGGAATTGAAAAGATGGAAAGATGGAAAGATGGAGTCTCGCTTTCTTTCTCTCTTCCTCTCCCTTTGATCTTAATATTTCCCTAACAATGAACAGTTATTTTGTTTGTATTAACTACATAAATACATACATCCATATGTATGTATGCTTGTCCTGTCTTGCAGTGGCTGCCAGGTTTTCCAGCAGCTTGAAAAGATCCCGAAACGTCAGATAAGGAAGGCGACATGTGATGTTGAGCACACATTTTTCTTTCTCTGTGTTCTTCGCCGCCACCTGTCCCCTCTCCCCAGGCTCACTTAACCGAAAAACCTTATGCAAATTTACTTTGCCAAGCGGCAAAAGTTTAAAACACGCAGCACACAACACACACACATGCATGCATGCAAGCATGAGGTGAAATTTCGCATAAAGTTCAGAGTTCATTTAGTTGGCCCGTAGAAGTCGCGCATATTTCATTTCTCCCGCTTGATGGCTGACAGGAACACTCTCCCAATCCCAAAACCCAGTGACTCACCCCCCTTTGCCCCCCTCACGAAAGTCTCTGGCAAAGTTGCGTTTAGGATTTTTCGACACCTCGCCGTATGTGTGTGTCAGTGAGTGTGTAAGAGAATGTCTGAGATGGACTGTCAGCTGGAGTTCAAATGGAAAGCTTTTAATAGCGATGAGGGACTCGGCTAGAAAAATAGCTAGGAAATTGTCAAGTAAATAAAGTTATAAGAAATCTAATTAAATAATATAAAAAATTAATAATAAAACACACAGAAAAGCAACATTGGAAACATGTTGTTTACTCTAGCAACTAGAATATTTAATATTTCATAAATAAATATAGATTACATTTTAGGGATTCATAATATAAACCCAGAAAAATAGCCATTTCTGACGGGGGAAATGGACACAACAACACCGCAGAGGTATTCTGGGGAAGGGTACCTGTGTGTGCGAGTGAGTGTGCGTGTCGCAAGTGAAATACATTGAACTTTGAACCGCAGCAAAGGGCAAAACTTCGGGGGAATAAAAAACAAAAGACTGGAGAAGGCGGGAATGCAGCAGAATAAAAAAAAATATTCTGCCAATTGGCAGCCAATTTTAATGGCACAAAATCAGCGTCGGTAAGGGGCAGGCGGAGGGGGGCATCTGATAAATATGCCAGTACATACGATTATCTAGCATAAGGGGTGTCGTTGTCTAGGAATTCCAACGATTAACCCAACTTTTGGGGACTACCCCGAAATTAAGACGAACTATAGGAGAATTCTGATAGTATTAATTAATTTTGAGATGTAGAAATATTTTAAAATATTAATGTTAATATTAATCATATACTGAGTAAGATTTAAGGATTTTTTTCATTACATTTCATACGAAATAAATCTTTTTTTCATAATTCACCTATATTAAAAAAAATGCAAATATCTTTGCTCCTTCTCGAATATCCTTTTAGGCTTCTCTTGGCTGAGACTGATCTCGTAGCCGAGGACACCCTGTTTCCCGATGGACTCGCATGTGCATTATGGCTCTAGGTGCTGGCACGCCAGCTGGTCCGCTTTCCCGACTTGGCAGCGGTTCGGGGAAAGTGGGAACTGAAAACTGGAACTGGCGGACTGGGGACAGGAGAGCCATTGGCAACGACGCCGCATCCCGGAGCAGAGAGCTGCCGCTATGCCGCTATGCCGGTTTTCCGCTTTTCCGCTGATAGCTGCCACTAATGCAACTAATTCGCTTTGATTTGTTTGCCAGCCCGCGTCGCATTGTCACGAAGTGCTCCGTTTCCGTTTCCGCTGCCTTCTCCGACATCGAAATTTTCCGGCTTTCCAGCGGCATCCGATCCCATCCGGTGGCCAGTAGCCAGTCACCCCGTATCCGGCGTCGGACGCCGTTCACCGTTTCTCACTTGCCGCTCGCCTAGCATGCGTTAAAAACCCGCTCGTACACTCGGAAAAAACACTAGTAAATCCCAAAGTTATTTATAAAAATAACAGTGTCGTTCTAGCTAAATTATTTTGTATTTAAATTAAAGGTAACCAATGTCGAATTTAGCAATTATTTCTAATAGAAAGTCTGTCAGAAGTTTATCTTTAATTAAACAGAGATTTGATCTCTGGAATACCGTATTTTTAGCTATTTTTTTCAGTGCACACATAAACCCAAAGTGCGGACTCGAGATGTGGAAAAATAAAGTGTAAGAAAAACTTTAAGTGTGCCGGGTAGAAGTAGAATTCAAGCGAAAGGCAGGCCTCGAGATCACAGTTCGATTAGACCCCTAACACACTTTGGGCATCAGTACTTACATACATCCACAAAAGGCTCGTCCCTTCACATAGTTATTCGAAGGTACACCACACACACACACACGCGCGCCGTAACCCACGCCCACTCCGCGTGCCGCAACCCTAAATTCTAAGATCGCAGAGACACAAGAGTGGAAAGTTAACCAGATCCAGACAAGATCCACGCCGACAGCATGCAGAAGGGCGTCAAGGACAAGGAGAACAGGACGGCACCGGAATCCTGTGAGCTTCATCACCACCAACAGCAGCAGCAGTCGTCCAAGCCGAACGAGGGTAAGTCGTAAGGTATGGGATAAGGCTAGGATCTGGGCTTATTGGGGTTCACCCTTCCAAGACTGCGGCCTCTCTCGTAGTAGAGCTTAGAATATTGCATGTACATTGCAGGCAAAGCTTGAAAGAGGAAGCGAGAGGGAGATGCGCCAGTATTTTAGAGATAGGATCTGGGCTTTTTGGGGTTCATTCTTCCAAAACAACGGCCTCTCGTAGTATATTTTAGAATATTGCATGTACATTGCAGACAAAGCTTGAAAGAGGAAGCGAGAGGGAGATGCGCCAGTATTTTAAGGATTTTGAGTGGAAGCTCTATAGAAAGTTTGGTAACTATTGATCAAGAGGATGTAGATTCTACCATTTCGATATGTGACTCAATCATTAGCATCTACTTAAACAGAATTCAATGATAGGTTTATAATGAGATTACTACCTTCTAGCTAGGGGAAGTTGATTTTGAAGAGCTAATCAATTGTCTTATAGAGCTCACGTTTCTTTAGTTTCCTAGTAAGATTGGACTCATTAATGTATTCTCTTAAGGATACTAACAAAGCTAAATGACTATTAAAATCAATTAGGCCTAAGAGCCTCGATGAACATGGCCCGAAAATAAATCAAAGCGAGCCCACTTTATTAGATTTGCCGCAGTTTTTGGTTTTTCTTCTTTTTTTTTCCTACTTGCCTGGCATTTGACGTACCTGACGCCTGACGTCCACCGTAAATAGTTGCAAAATTGTTTCTTTTTTGGTGCTGGCGGCGTCTATTTTGGGCTCGGCTCTAAATGCATATCAATAACGAAAACTAAAAACGAAAAACTAAAAGCGAAAAAAGGAAAAAACAAAAAAGGACTAAGGAAAAACGAAGCACTTTGCCGCCCGTTCTGTGCTCTTGTCACTGTCTTGACTTGAAAGGCGGCAAGGAACGAACAGGCGGACGGACGGGCGGATAGGCTTCACTGTACTGCGGGCGGCCGCAGCCAAAAATACAAAAATACTACACGAAACCATTGAGCAAACACAACAAAGGGTATATATATAGAATAGTATGGAACAAAACAATGGAGCAGAGACGCAACCAATTGGTGAAGCGAAATGACAACGCCGGGACATGCAAGCGAGAGCGAGGGGGGAAAAGGGCACACAAGGCTACGGCTACAGGGGGGCAGGGATTGGGGATCAAGGATTGGGGATTGTATATATATATATATATATATGAGGTGCCACTGGGTGAGTTGGTGTTGCACCAAAGTGTTGGACAACCCGGGGTTGGGTTACCACCGCGGGCCCTAATGACGCATTGCAGACAAAAACGATATGACGCCTCGAGGAAACTCCGCCGCCGGATATGGTTTACTACATGTATATGAAGGTGTGACAGGCAGTGGAAATGCCTGATTATTTCAACGATTTTTAATCGATAACATTGGCAATCGTAGATAATTCAGATTCAATACACGGTAAACGATCAACAATCACACTATTTATGCTATTATAAATCGTTGTGCGTACTTGTTTAGGGTTCTTTCTAGAATTTAACACAGCTGCGCAAAGTTTTAGGGGTTAGGGGTTAATAGAGTGTGCGTTTGCCTCTGCAAAATGGGTTAAGAAGTCGATGGGGGATCTGCGTGTGTGTGTGCCACATTCCGACAGAGTTTCCCTTGCGTGGCGTCTCCGCCAAGTCATTGAGATTGAGCCGCCCGTAAGGACCTCTTCTCTAAGGACGTCCCGCCGCTGCCAGGCCGCTGTCAAATGCCAATAAGCCGACATCGTCTCCATCTCCGGCAAAAACAACAGCTAAAGCCAGAGCTGAAAAATTGGTGCCAAGCGGGCCATGCAAAACACACAAATAGCAGAAAGAGAGCTGCCGCCGGTTGGGATATGCACAGAATTGCCAAATCAGCTATTTCCATTGCCAAAATTTTGGCTATCAATCTTTTTAAAAATTGTTCACAAATTTGAGCAATTTGTGAATGTTTATTTATATTTATTTGCACTTCATTTAATCTTTGATCTTGTTCTGCGTTCTGTGTAGGGCACGCGCACATCCTTCACGTGTTGTACTTTGCAAAATTGCATTTCGAAATCGCCACAATCTGTCATCGCCAAATGACTATCAAGTGTTTAGGCATTAAATTGAAAATGCAAATGGTTTTAGGGAAATGTTTCTTGAGGCCAAACCAAGTTGAATCTGAGCAATGGGATTAAGAACTGGGACATCTCAGCAACGATAAATTAGTTTGTAGTTTGCCATTCATTATGCTTGGAACGCAGTCGCATTTTGAGATAAATAATTGATCATATCTATATTTATTTATTTATTCAAGATAAGCCATCCATTTGGCTTTATGTTAAGCTCTTTATAATTAATAAACCATCGAAATATCAAGATTGCTCCTCGCATTTCGGCAACACTGATGGCAATCGCTCACGCGCCATAAAAGTAGGCAACACAAAAGCGGGGGAAATGGCTGGATTACAAGAGGAAGAGGGAGATGTGGCCCAAGAGGCCCGGGACCACATGAGCCTTTGTCCCGGCTCAAACGGGATTTAGTGGGCATATTTTTTTATTTTTATATTTTAAAATTGCTAAACAAAGCCGGCTAAAGTGGGGTAAGGGGCGGATCTGGAGAGGGCGATGGTTTTTGGGGGCAGGGACTTTGTTGCGCTGTTTATAGCCCATGTCGTGCGCAATTTATGTTAATCACGGCGGAGTTGCACGGGGCGGGCTCCTCTTTTTTTGACGTGGGAGTGGTCTCAAAGGGGTTACAGTGCCCCCCTCTGCCACGTGTAGTAGGCCTACAACAAAATACGAAAAACTATTTTTCTCCTGGGTTTTTCTTTAATACTCTAGCAGATGGTATTATAATTGGTGTAATCAAGATAGTCCACTAAAATGGACATAAAATAGGTTTATTTACATAAATACTTATTAGAAAAATAAAATTTCTTAAGTTAAACTCTAAGGTTTTATTTATGATTGATTGAGTTAGATGTAAGTTCTGACTGTATTGTTAAGCCAAGAATGGGGTTTCCCTTTTTTATAATACTTTAAAAAAAGCTTTTTGTTGTGAAAATGCTTTGAAAAAAATATGTATTGTAACAGTGCTTTATCTTGTTGACGAAACATGACCTAACAAGTATGTGGTAACTGTAGTTGGCTGAGTTTTGGAGAGTGTTTACCCCTTCGGTTCTTGATCCTGGGCCCTCGTCGCTTATTTTTTGTGTATTTTGGTTGTTGCTGTTGTTGCTTTCCTGGTCGGTGCGGTGCCTTGCACAAAGGCAACGCCGTGGCAGCAACAATTTTAATGCCGTGGTTTACTGTGATTCGCAATTTTGCCAAAGGCAGCAGCAGAGGAGTGGCAGCAGCAGAGGCGGCAGTGGCGGCGGCAGCGACAGAGGCCACCATTGTCCTCCGAGTTTAGTTGGTTTTGTAGCTTCAGTCAGCCGTTGCGCTAGCAGCTGAGCTGAGCGAAGAAGAGAGCGACCTGAGCCTCGACTCGGCTCAACTTGACTCGAGATAAACAGTTAGGCCGGACAGACACGCGCGTTATCTTAGTCCACTCAACACTCTGTTGTTCTTGCTTTTTTTTGTTCGAGTGTACGTGTCCGTGTGTGCGTATTTGTTATGGAGGATGAGAGCTTCCGAGCGAGAGAGGCGGCAGCGAGGGAGGTCTCAGCATCTTTCTCACGTCTGCTTAGAACCCTGAGCTCGGCTTCAATGACGCGACGTCGCTGCCCCATCGCTCACCTGCAGCCACTGCGCGGTCCCCAGAGGGAGAGGGGCGATAACACGTCCAGCGAAAGATGTGACAGCAGTTTTAGCGATGACAGCAACGGTAACAACAACGGAAGACAAGAGAGGGAAAGTGAGAATGAGGCTGAAGAAGATGAAGAAGAGCCCAAGGAGCAGCTAGAGGAAGACCAGACAGGGACGGAGACACAGGAGGAGCAGGAACAGCTCAAGCGAGAGGGCACCGTTAATGTGAATGTGGTGAGAGCGAACTTCAAATGCAATGACATGGAATGCTCTCTGGTCCTCGGCGACTATGTGAATGGTGAGTGCCGTTAGATATTCCAGTCCCGACCCTCTCAAGATGCTCACTCAAGCGCTGCCGCCAGATAATGAAGATCCAATTCAATTTGATGAGATAGCTCGCAAAGTGGAACAAAGAAATAACAAAAGAAGGTTGCCAACGTCAGCGTTACAGCGATGCCGTTACCTTTTGCGGGGAAAGGAACACGAAATACCGTTGAAAAAATGGGAGAACTTATACTCCCATATAATTTTTGCTCAGCACTCTTTTAATAATGATGAATTTTCGAATTAAAACAACTAAGAAAGCTGTAGTCGCTTTGTGATTTTAATAGTCAATTTCAATACTCATACGCCATGTGCGCCAGATTAAAAGTTTCTCCCCAAAATTATCCCAAAATTATATTATTTTTGCTCAGCACATGTTTAATAATGGCGAATTTTTTATTTAAAACAAGTAAGAAAGCAACTGTCGCTTTGTGATTCTAATAGTACATGTTCAATTTAAATATAAATAATCATACGCCCTGTGCGCCAGATTAAAATATTCACCCCATATTATTTTTGCTCAGAATTTTCGAATTAGAACAAGTAGGAAAGCTGCAGTCGCTTTGTGATTTTAATAGTCAATTCCAATACTCATACGCCATGTGCGCCAGATAAAAAGTTTCTTCCCAAAATTATCCTAGTATTATTTTTGCTCAGCACATGTTTAATAATAGCGAATTTTTGATTTAAAACAAGTAAGAAAGCTACTATCGCTTTCGAATTTTAATAGTACATGTTCAGCTTAAATATGAATAATCATACGCCCTGTGCGCCAGATTTAAATATTCACCTCATATTATTTTTGCTCAGCACATACTTGATAATGGGTAATTTTCGAATTAGAACAAGCAATAAAGCTGCAGTCGCTTTGTGATTTTAATAGTCAATTCCAATACTCATACGCCACGTGCGCCAGATAAAAAGTTTCTTCCCAAAATTATCCCAGTATTATTTTTGGTCAGCACATGTTTAATAATGGCGAATTTTTTATTTAAAACAAGTAAGAAAGCTACTGTCGCTTTGTGATTTTAAATAGTACATGTTCAATTTAAAAATGAATAATCATACGCCCTGTGCGACAGATTAAAATATTCACCCCATATTATTATTGCTCAGCACATATTTGATAATGGTGAATTTTCGAATTAGAACAAGCAAAAAATCTGCAGTCGCTTTGTGATTTTAATAGTCAATTCCAATATTCATACGCCATGTGCGCCAGATAAAAAGTTTCTCCCCAAAATTATCCCTAAATTATATTATTTTTGCTCAGCACATGTTTAATAATGGCGAATTTATTATTTAAAACAAGTAAGAAAGCAACTGTCGCTTTGTGATTTTAATAGTACATGTTCAATTTAAATATGAATAATCATACGCCCTGTGCGCCAGATTAAAATATTCACTCCATATAATTTTAGCTCAGCACATATTTGATAATGGTGAATTTTCGAATTAGAACAAAATTAGCAAAAAAGCTGCAGTCGCTTAGTGATTTTAATAGTCAATTCCAATACTCATACGCCATGTGCGCCAGATAAAAAGTTTCTTCCCAAAATTATCCCAGTATTATTTTTGGTCAGCACATGTTTAATAATGGCGAATTTTTTATTTAAAACAAGTAAGAAAGCTACTGTCGCTTTGTGATTTTAAATAGTACATGTTCAATTTAAAAATGAATAATCATACGCCCTGTGCGACAGATTAAAATATTCACCCCATATTATTATTGCTCAGCACATATTTGATAATGGTGAATTTTCGAATTAGAACAAGCAAAAAATCTGCAGTCGCTTTGTGATTTTAATAGTCAATTCCAATATTCATACGCCATGTGCGCCAGATAAAAAGTTTCTCCCCAAAATTATCCCTAAATTATATTATTTTTGCTCAGCACATGTTTAATAATGGCGAATTTATTATTTAAAACAAGTAAGAAAGCAACTGTCGCTTTGTGATTTTAATAGTACATGTTCAATTTAAATATGAATAATCATACGCCCTGTGCGCCAGATTAAAATATTCACTCCATATAATTTTAGCTCAGCACATATTTGATAATGGTGAATTTTCGAATTAGAACAAAATTAGCAAAAAAGCTGCAGTCGCTTAGTGATTTTAATAGTCAATTCCAATACTCATACGCCATGTGCGCCAGATAAAAAGTTTCTTCCCAAAATTA